>PVIY010050358.1:0-15912 GCA_004026745.1 Myrmecophaga tridactyla
CTGAGCCTGGAAAATTCCAGGAGCCTGACATATCTTACATTATGTGGTGGTGGGATGATGGGCACCTGGCTCTGACTAAAGAGTGGGATCCTTCCAAAGGGACACTGGAGCAGGCTGGACTCACTGATGCAGACCTGTAGCCCAGTCAGCTCGGGAGCCGTATCATCTGCTTGACCAACCACGTGAGCAGTGTGTAGACACCTCAGGGCCTTGGGATGAACTCTGTCATCTACAGATTATCAGCTAGAAGTACAATCTCCTCTGAATCCAGATACTCAGGAAGAGGACCCTCCAGGATCCCAACCACCCCTCAGTGAGGAAGAATTTCTGTGCTGTTTCATATGCTACCAGGTTCACCAGGGTCTCAGCTTTAGGAAAAGACAGTTGTCCTTCCCATGACCCTGGGCCAGTCCTCCTTCCCTTTGATGTGGAATCTGACTGGTTTAAAGAATGATGATCAATGAGGGCATCATGCTCAGTAACAAGACTAATTCAGGAAGAAGAATAATCCATGTTGGAACCCAAATGGACCATCTTACTCTGTCTTGCAGACAGTGGCTACATTCTGTACTCACTTTCTGGGGTAAGGAATTCAGTGTAAGCCCCATTCTGCCTCTGGAGACATCATCAGCACCAGGTAGTGGACACCTTTGGTGAATCGTTGATATAAAAGTATTTTCACCACAAATATGCCTTCCTCCATATAATCATCACACACCATCAGCAGCCTGGACCAACCAAGAACTGTCACAGATTGCAAGTGTAGAGGACAGCTCTTAAAGGATCTTAGCTGCTTTTCTTGACTTTTGGCAAGGTGGAAGGTCAAACTTGAAATTAGTTTGATGTGTAAAAATTGAGGGGATGCAATATTTCTTTTTTTTTTTTACCATTTGACTTTTTTGCATCTTTTATTAATTTTTAAATTAAAAAAATATGAAAGAAACACAAACATTCTTAACATATGATCATTCCATTCTACATATATAATCAGTAATTCACAATATCATCACATAGTTGCATATTCATCATCATGATCATTTCTTAGAACATTTGCACCAATTCAGAAAAAGAAATAAAAAGACAACAGAAAAAGAAATAAAATGAAAACAGAAAAAAAAAATTATACGTACCATACCCCTTACCCCTCCCTTTCATTGGGGATGCAATATTTCTTGATTATGTGAGTTTAATAAAGTGTGACCCCTCGCCCCCATCTGATGGTTTAAATTGGGAACTAGAAACTACCTCAGTATTTCTCAATAAGGGATGATTAAACAGTTTATGTTGTATCCATTATAGTGAAGACTCTTCTTAAATGAATGTATTTTTTTTCCTGACTGTCATGGTCAGGTTCATGTGTCAACTTGGCCAACTGGTGGTACCTGTTTATCTGGTTGGGCAAGTGCTGGCCTGTCTGTTGTGATGAGGACATTTCATAGAATTAAATCATGATCATGTCAGCTGCATCCACAGCTGATTCCATTTGTAATCAGCCAAAGGGGAGTGTCTTCTGCAATGAGTGATGCTTAATCTAATTACTAGAAGCCTTTTAAGGAGGATTCAGAGGAGACAGGCTCTCTCCCTGCTTCAGCTGGCAAGCCTCTCCTGTGGAGTTAATCCAGACCCTCCATCAGAATCCTCGGCTTCACAGCCTGCCCTGTGGATTTTGGACTCTGCATTCCCGTGGTCACGTGAGACACTTTTATAAATTTTATATTTGCAAGTGTCCCCTGTTGATTCTGTTTTCTCTAGAGTACCCTAATACACTGACTCTTCTGCTGCAACTATTGCTGGAGCCATAGTGGTGCTCCCCTGGTAGTGGATCCTGAGTGGCAGGATAAAGGAATATGCGTTATGCAATTGGAGAGCCTCATGATCTGCATTCAAGCAGGAAAATCTGGACTTACCCTGGAGAACGGCAGACAACTAAACAACTATATACTGTGAAAATGAATTTTAAACAACTGCTTCTTTAACATAGGAGACAGTGGATGCCTGGGTCTGAATTTACTAATCCACAGCAGTTATTAAGTATATATAACTGTGATTTCACCCATATTTCCTTGAATTGGTGCTGTTTTAGGACTATAACCACAGGCCAACTCCTTCCAGTATGTGGTCCTAGTGAAGCAGGACAACACCCTGGTGGCCTCATGGATATATCTCCATGGGAGGTTTTGTTATATGTCCATTTCCTTTTATGAGCTGCCTTAATTTCTCCATGTCCAGACTGCTTCTCTTGCCCATTGTCAAATCCAGGCATTAGCTGCCCCCTTGATGATTTTTCTAAAGTCATTGCCCTCTTTATTTCTCAACATGGATTTTCATCTTGATTCCCTTTCCTTATTACTTGTTTTCTTGCTATACTCTCACAATCTTTTTCTCTTCTTAATTTTCTAGGTCCGGTATCAGCTTCATTCTCCAATTTTTTTTTTAGCTAATGCTTTTATTATTTTATTTTAATATAGTTAAAAGGTTTCAAATGGTTCCTAAGGTTGAGGAAATATATGTACATATATCTTCTACTTTGCACTTTCTGTGTATGTATATATGGTATGTATGGAAGGTATGTGTGTGCATATATGTGTAAATATATATATATATACACACACATATGTAGACACGTATATATCTATATATACCTTCTACTATCTGTATTCAGTTTCCCTCATCTTCCTTCCTATAAATCAGTTAATGGCTTTCACAATCTCCCCATCTTCCATACCTACCTCTCCTCCACTTATACATAAAATATAAGAAATAAATTTGAAACAAAAGAAAATGTGATGTATAAATTATCTTTTTTTAAATCTAAGAGGCAATACAGCTTATTGAGTCAAAAAAAAGTATAGGTTTTGAAGTCAAGACAGACCTAGATTGGAGTCCTGTATCTTCCCAACAACGAGAGTTTGAGAGGGTCATTCTATCACTCTGAGTCTCAGTTTCCTTCGCAATAAAGTAGATGATAACAGTACCAATTAGAGTCATTAGGATGCGTGTAAAGCATCTATAATGCCTGACACATGATGAGTACTCACAAATATTAGGTATCATCATCATCATTAAAGCTAGCTTATTCTTTCAGCATCTATTTATTTCTGTATCGTTGATCCCTCCCCTTTATTGTCAGTCAGTTAACAAGCACTAAGCTAGACACAGTGGTGAATTTCAAAGAATTTTCAAAGATGGAAGACAGGACAGACAGATTTGCTCTATGTCAGAAAGTGTGGACTTTATTTTAAATGATGCTTTAGGATCACCTGAGTAGACAGTTAATAATGCACATCCTGGGTTGCTCTCGAAGAAATGCAGTGGGTCTAGTGTGTGGGACTCAAGCATCTGCATTTTTGACAAGTGCACCAGGTGAACCTGATGCAGACAATTTATAATTCACAGCTAACCCTATGCATTTTATATATGGGGCAATATTTAAAACATTTAACAATCAATATGGTGTGGGGTAATTACTGAGCTGAGTAGAGGCCTTAGTTGAGGAGGATGTCCCCAGAGGACCATTGCTAGCAATACTCTTAATTGCTGGAACTTGAGGAAGTGGAGGTTTTACTGAGGAGACTCGGGCAGCAGGGAGCACTCAAGGCACTAAAGTCAGAGGCTAGTCACCAGCAATAAAAATTCTCATTATTTAATAACTGTTCCATCATCATGAATCTAAATGTATGTATGTATGTGCATGTAATTCCTACATTCCTTAGATTCCTGAGCCAGATGTCATATTATTTGTATCATCGTCTCTTTCCATTTCCATCTCCAATAGATGTCATTATTAAAAATAAATAACAATAAATAAATGAACCAATACCAATAAAATTAACATGTATTTCATATGGCTCTAATACTAGGTAAACTTCAACTTTCTCTTGACGTTCAGGGAGTCATGTCACCATTTTCTGTTATTTTCAGCCAATTTTGGTTTTCCTGCTTCAGGCCTGGGTTTAGTGGTTGTGCTGGTTTAAAAGGATGTATGTCCCCTAGAAAAGCCATGTTTTAATCTAAATCCCATTTCATAGAGGCAAAATAATCCCTATTCAATACTGTATGTTTGAAACTGTAATCAGATCATCTCCCTGGAGATGTGATTTAATCATGAGTGGTTGTTAAGCTGGATTAGGTGATGACATGTATCCACCCATTTGGGTGGGTCTTGATAAGTTTCTAGAGTCCTGTAAAAGAGGAAGCATTTTGGAGAATGAAAGAGATTCAGAGAGAGCAAAGCAGAATGACATAGCCACAAGAAGCAGAGTCCACCAGCCCATGACCTTTGGAAATGAAGAAGGAAAATGCTTCCCGGGGAGCTTCATGAAACAGGAAGCCAGGAGAGAAAGCTAGCAGATGATGCCTTGCTCACCATGTGCCCTTCCAGCCGAGAGAGAAGCCCTGACTGTGTTTGCCATGTGCCTTCTCACTTGAGAGAGAAACCCTGAACTTCATTGGCCTTTTTGAACCAAGGTATCATTCCCTGGAATGGATGCCTTAGGTTGGACATTTCTATAGACTTGTTTTCATTAGGACATTTCCTTGGCCTTAGAACTGTAAACTAGCAACTTTTTAAATTCCCCTTTTTAAAAGCCGTTCTGTTTCTGGTATATTACATTCTGGCAGCTAGCAAACTAGAATAGTGGTGCTCAGGACTTTTAACTCCCCAGACTATTTGTTCAGCTTCTTACACTTTAGAATCTTCCTGTTCTTGACAGCCTGCCAGATTCCAGCTCTCCTGACTTTTACCACAACCAGCAGAGAGCATGTTTATTGGTACAGTGCTAAATTACAGTTCCAGTTTTCTTCCTTTCTTGCTACCTTTGATTCCTGGTGACAACATAACTCTAAGTGATGTGTCAGTCTGAAACTGATAGCTCTTTCTGAGGGATCAGCAAGTGGATAGGATGGAGAGGAGTGGAATAAAGTAAAGATTTCAACATCTGTATCTCATCTTACTTTCATGGAAATTTCTTAGTATTGTATTGTAAAATCATGCTGCCTTTTTAAAAACATTAATTGTAAGTGAGAAAAATCTTACTCTAGTAGTTGTAAACACATATGCCAACACACCAGCAGTGAGGAAATCTATAAAACATCTGTTTCTGTAGATCTTCAGGAGTACCGATGATAAATAGGATTCTCTCTGGGTTTGTTCAGGGGCAGTTCTGAGCTGTGCTAGGTATCCCTTGATTGGGTGCCTTATACTAACCAAGGCTGGAATGTCATGCTTAGTTGATTTAAGACAGTTTTGAATGCCAGTATCTGGAATGATCTGTCTACTCTTCAGTTGATGATTTGTCATCAGTAATTTTAGTACAGAGAAGGTTGGTGCCAATAACAATGTATGATTTCCAACCTCAGTTGAACCCTCAACATTGATTTTGTGTCTCTCTTGTCATATTGCTCTCTCACTCTCCACAATGACCAAACCTACCTCTCAATTCTCCTCTAACTTCTAAACCCGCCCTCCAGTTTTCTTTCCACATTCTCATTAGATGATATCAGTTCCTACCTCATAGAAAAATAGATTCCATCAGGTTGGGGTCAAGGGTCTCAACAACTTCCTCCCCCAAACTTTAAGTTTATCTGTATCTGCACCTACCTTTCCTCCTTCCCTCTTAAATGAGAGGATGGTTTTCCTCCTCCTATCTAGGGCAAATCTCCCCAACTAGGCCTTGGAAGGCATCCTACCCAATTTTCTCCATCCTGTAGCTCAGAGGTTGGTTCTCCAAGTGTGGTCCCTGTTCCAGCAACATCCTCATTCCCTATGAACTTATTAGAAATACAATTTATTAGCCATAGCCCAGACTACTATGTCAGAAATCTTAGAAGTACAGCCCAGCTATCTGTATTTTAACAAGCCTTCCAGGTGATTCTAAATCACATTGAAATTTGAGAACCATTTCCCTTTCTACTAAATCCTTCTCAGTAGCAGTTACACTTGCTACAACCTCTCTCATCTTAAAAATAACAACTCCTCCATTCCCGCTTCTGTCTCCTGCAAATACTTATCTCTTTTATTCCCTACATAGACTAATCAAAGGAATTATATATATTTCCTCATTATGTTTTCATTCCTCAGTGTACTGTAACCTGATCTCTGTTTCCACAATCCACCTATTCATTCTATCAGCAAATATGTACTTGATACCTACTATGTGTCAACACTCTGCTAGCTGTTGCGGTGTCACCATGAATCTGAAAGAAGGAAATTATAGTGGCTGACCTAATAAGGTTCACATTCAAGTTTAATTCCCAAATTAATATATAATTATACTTTTTCCCTTTACAAATTTATTTCAAAATCAAGGTCTTTCCTTAATATTAGATTACCTTTTCTGTTTGTTTTCCTAGAGCCTAAGGGAGGGTGGGAACAAAATACTGAATGAGCGGTAGGGGGAGTCCCAGGCCTGCAAGCAGACTGTAGCTCCATCTTCACACAGTCAGATTCTCTAAGGGAACCATTCTGGGGCTCCATTGGACCTTAAGAATAAAAACCCCTACCATTCCCATGACTGAGAAAAAGGGTCCATCCCTGCTTTGAGCAAAAATAGCAACTCAGGAGGCTGTGGCAAAGAAAAACTCTCTAACAGGCAACTCCTTAGTGCTTTCTAAACTTTTAGGCCTCAGATCCTAATCAATAATTGGATGAATTCCATAAGCCCTCAACCCAGAAAATGAACATTTCTGCATACACCCAACTTTCTACATACAATTTTAAGAGTTCCTGGAGCACCTAAATACCTTTCAGAGAACCAAGTAAAACAGTCATATTTTAGTAGGTTTTTAAAAAGAGCTAATAGCAATGATGGGATACTTAGTTGAGGCTTTTCGCCTAAGAAGTCAGCTTGGTATTTTGGTTTGTTAAATTCTCCTGGAATGTAATATGCCAGAAATGCGTTGGCTATAATAAAGGGAATTTATCAAGTTACAAGTTTACAGTTCTAAGCCCATAAAAACATCCAAACTAGGGCATCCAGAAAGAGAACTGGACTTAAGAAAGAGCTGATGACATTTGTTTAGGGTTTCTCTGTCACCTAGGAAGGTACATGGCAATATCTGCTAACTATCACTCCTGGCTCCTGGGTTCCAAAGGCTTCCCTGGGGGCATTTTCTTTCTGCATCTCCAAAGGTCTCTTGTCTGTCTCAGCTCTGTAACTGTCAGCTCTATAACTTTTAGTTCTGTCGGCTCTATAACTTTTTCCAAAATGGTTCCCTCTTAAAGGTCTCCAGTAAGCGACCCACCTTGAATGGGTGAAGACATATCTCCATGAAAACCACCTAATCATAAGGTCCCACCCCCAACTGGTGTGTTACATCTCCATGGAAACAACTTAATCAAAAAGATCCCACCCAACAATATTGAATGATTAAAGAATATGGCTTTTCTATGGTACACAATAGTTTCAAAACAGCGCAGTTGGCTATTAACTTACCTGTAGAAGGGCTGCATGGCCCCAGGTCCCTTCAGAATGTCTTAACAGTCTGGACATGCTTGATGGACTACAGGCCACTGTTGTTCCAGTAACCTGCCCCTAGACTGACAGGGTGAGGATGGGGTTGTAGAGGAAGAAGCAACTGGATCTTAGTGCCAACTATGTTGCATGGAAGTCATATCAGCAATAACCAGGGATTTGGGGCAGAGGCAAGCCCATTGCTGAGCTTGCACAGACATTTATCACCTGCATCCAGTCTTGATTTGTTCACCAGTTGACACCCTTTCCCCCAGTCTAGACCCTGACTCAGACTGTTCACGAGCTCCCAGTCTAAACTTGCTGCTGACTGAATCTCTTCACGGTGGAGAATGAGGGCTATAGGTCTCTAAGTCAGACAACTGCCCAAAACTTTCTGTAATCTGTTCTCTTTTCCAACTTCACATCACCAATCCTAAGAAGCAGAAATAATAAAACAGAAGGTGTTCATCAATATCTCACCAAAAACCCACACTTAAGAATATTGGTAAGTCATTATAGGTTTTCAGACAATAGAGTTATTTGATAAACTATGCATTTTAGAAATTGAAATGTAGCATGAAGGATGGATAAGGGGGGAGAGATGGGACCCAGGGAAACCAGTTAGGGACCCCCAATCTATGTAAATATTTAGCTGTAATCACAATTCCAAGAACAATAAACAGTTCAATGTATACTCTGTGGCATAATACTTTTTTCAATATTTTTATTGAGAAATCTTTACACACATACAGTCCATACATAGTATACAATCAGTGGTTCACAACATCATCACATAGTTGTGTTTTCATCATCAAGATCATTTTTAAAACATCTGCATCATTCCAGAAAAAGAAATATAAAGAAAAAAGAAAAACCCATACATCCCATACTCCTTTCCCCTCCTTCTCATTGACCATTAGTATTTCAATCTACCCAAATTTTTATCCTTTATTCCCCTTTTATTTATTTTTTATCCTTCTACTTTTACTCATCTGTCCATACCCTGGATAAAAGGAGCATTGAACACAAGGTTTTCACAATCACACGGTCCATTGTAAAAGTTATGTAGTTGTACAATCGTCTTCAAGAATCAAGGCTACTGGAACACAGTGCAACAGTTTCAGGTACTCCCTTTGAGTCACTCCAATACACCACAAACTAAAAAGGGGGTATCTATATAATACATAAGAATAACCTCCAGGATAACATCTCGACTGTACTTGAAATCTCTCAGCCACAGAAACTTTATTTTGTCTCATTTCTCTCTTCCCCCTTTTGATCGAGAAGGCGTTCTCAGTCCCATGATGCCAGGTCCTGGCTCAACCCAGGAGTCCTGTCCCACATTACTAGGGAGATTTACACCCCTGGGAGTCATGTCCCATGTAGAGGGGAGGGCAGTGAGTTCACCTGCCATGTTGACTAAGAGAGAGAGAGGCCACATCTGAGAAACAAAAGTGGTTCTCTGGGGGTGACTCTTAGGCATAAGTTTCATAGCAGTGAGCCCTGAGATCGAGGGCTCAGTTATTGAATTTGTTGTCCCCACCGCTTGGGAGAATATCAGGAATTCCCCAGATGGGGAAGTTGAATATTTCCTTCTTTTTTCCCAGTCCCCCAAGGGGACTTTGCAAATACTCTCTTATTCTCTGCTCAGATTCCTCTGGGATATATCGGGGCATCACACTAACTTGTATACACCAAGATGATGTCCTACCCAAAATACAAATTTTGCACCAAATAAACATCTTTCCCTTTGGTCTTACACAGATGTTCGAGTTTTGAAATATCGACAATATCATACCTTTACCCTGTATTTTGATTTACCATAGTCCTATCCAAATCAGCTTCATTTATATCTCTAGTCAAATTCTCATCACTTTTTCAACTTTTTAAACAATTGCTATATGGGGTAATGTTCAGAGTCTCAGTTGTCACATAAATTCTGGAAGTTTCAGGGAATGACCAGATTATAAGCAAATAGTTCAGTATCTCAGAATTTAGAAACAACCATTACAACTCCTGAATATATGTGACTGCTATAAGAATTTACAATTTAGCACCCTTTATAATAAGCCCCAACCTGAAAACCCATGACCTTGACTTCAGTACTCTGAGTTCGTATATTATAGTTAGTCCATATGAACAAGGTATGATAATATTTGGCTTTTTGTTTCTGCCATTTCATTCAACACACTATCCTTAAGATTCATTCACCTAACTGCATGACTTACAAGTTCATTCCTTCTTGCAGCCGCTCTGTAGTCTGTTGTATGTATACAGCACAGTTCCCCTTTTCCATTCCTCAGTTGTTGGGCCACCTCCATCCATTACAAATCACAAACACCGCTGCCATGAACACCAGTGTGCAAATATCCATTGTGTCCTCACTCTTAGTTCCTCCGGGTATATATCTAGAAATGGGGTTGCAGGATCATATGGCAATTCCACCCCTAACCTCCTGTGGAACCACCATGCTGCCCTCCAGAGGGGCTGTACCACTCAGCTTCCCTACCAACAGTGAATAGGTACATCTCTTTCTCCATATTTTCTCTAGCACTTGTTTCTCTCTGTTTATTTTTAAACAGTTTTATTCACACATCATGCCATCCAACCTAAGTAAATAGGCATGTGGCAAAATATTTTAGTAATGCATGTGTATTATAAATATTCTTATAGTAGTCAATAGCAGAAGTATCTTTTAATCGTTACCATTAAATGGCCATGCATACACATTCTCAACTATACACACAAATGTCATATCTTCATACAAAGAAGCAAATATCAAGTACATTAATTCAAATGTTTATTAGAATAAACACGAGATTCATATATTCTCTTCTAAAATTGTAAAAATCTTTTCTTCCTATTCACCTTGTTTTTCCTCTCCATCTCTTCATCCTCCTCCTTACTCTTAATTTGGACTATGGTTAGACTTCACTAAGTCCTTCATTCATCATTAACATTTATAATATGCCAAGCACTTTGCTAATTTGTGTAAGTTGTCCTCTTGTATCTCCCACCGTAGCAGGAGACTTTTATTTTAACTTTTTTTTATTGTATAATATAACCTATATAAAAAGCAAAGAAAGAAAAAAGCAATAGTTTTCAAAGTACTCTTCAACAAGTAGTTACAGGACAGATTCCAGAGTTTGTCATGGACTATCATACTATCATCTCAGATTTTTCCTTCCAGCTGCTCCAGAATATCGGAGGTTAGAAGGAATAAATATTTTTTTTATCATTATAATCTACTTTTTTCCCTTTTTTGTGAAAAATAACATATATACAAAAAAGCAATACATTTCAAAGCACAGCACAACAATTAGTTGTAGAACAGATTTCAGAGTTTGGTATTGGCTTCAATTCCACAATTTTAGGTTTTTACTTCTAGTTGCTTTAAAATACTGGAGACTAAAAGAAATATCAATTTAATGATTCAGCAATCATATTCATTTGTTAAACCCTACCTTCTCTGTATAACTCCACCATCAACTTTGATCTTTCTGTCCCCCTCTTTAGTGGTATTTGGGCTATGGTTATTCTAATTTTTTCATGTTGGAAGGGTCTGTCACTAATATGGGGCAGGGAGATGGAGCTAGCTGATATTCTAGAGAAGCTGGGCCCTCTAGGTTTCAGGACTTATCTGGTCCAGGGACCCATCTGGAGGTTGTAGGTTTCTGAAAAGTTACCCTAGTGCATGGAACCTTTGTAGAATATTATATATTACCCTAGGTGTCCTTTATGATTGGCTGGAATGGTTTTGGTTGGGGTTTGGCAAGTTATGATAGGTAGGAATGTCTAACTGAAGCTTGTGTAGCAGTGAACTCCAGTGTAGCCTCTTAACTCTATATGAACTCTCTCAGCCACTGATACTTTATTAGTTACACTTCTTTTTCCCCTTTTGGTCAGGATGGAATTGCTGAACCCACGGTGCCAGATGCGAACTCATCCCTGGGAGTCATCTCCCATACCACCAGGGAGAATTTCATCCAATAGGAGACTTTTTGAACAAAGAATCTTAATTATCTACCTACTTTAATTTCTTTATTTAACTTATTTTATTTTAGATGCCATGCTTTCCTGGATAACTTTCTCTTCTTTTTAAAATTTTACAAACACTTCATACCTAGCTAAGGAAAAAAACCACTCTCCCAATCCCCCTAACCTGTGCTATTTTTTCTTTAGCTCTTGTCACACTCTCAGAGATCATTAATTTGTTTCTTTATTATTCTTAACGTTTCTCTCACTCCATTGAACATTACAGGCATCGAAGAATCTGAGGACCCTAGAACAATGACTTACGTTAATGTCAATTTCTCCAAAAGGGGAAGGGAAGAAGGCAACTTGGAGTATATCCTTGGTTCCCAGTAAAGGCTCAATGGCAGGTGACTTCATGCATGGCTGGTGGTACCTCAGGAAGCCAGCTCCTCATCTCCATAGACTCAGACCTGGCAGGGATCCAAAGAAAGCTCCACCAAAGCAACAGAGCTACTGGACCAAGACGCTTCAGCACAGGCATTTCTGCTTTAAGTCCAGGCAAAGCCTAAACAGGCTTCCACTGATGTATTTCTCACCTTAAGACACCCTTCCCAAAGGAAAAGGGAAGTGGGAAGAAGCCCCACAGAAAGTGAACTTCCTGCCCACCATGTGGATGGTGGCTATTGTCAGAGTAAAGTTGACTTTAAGGAAATGAGAACACATGGCATCTCATGGACCTAGAGCAGCACATTCATGCCTATTACACTTGTACTACCTGCCAGGTAAGCCTTCAGAGAGTCTGTGCACATCAAGTGGGATCATTCATGAGATTATGAGCCCCTTCCAGACTTCTCAAGACTTTGTTTTTCTTTGCTTTGCTTGAATACTGTGGGAAACTAAGGCTTCTCTCTTAGACCCATGCCTCCCTGATCCTCTTCTCATTCTAGAATACTGTTCAGGGCAATGTTATAGATGTGGGAGAACGTTTGGGGCAAGGTAGAATTTGTCTTGACTCACCTGTGTGCCTCATATTCCATATCTAGGATGAAGGCAGGTGTTCTCCATGTAAGAGTGACCAGTTTCTACCTGGGTAACATCTGAGACCTTGGTGGCCCATGGGTTGCCAGGGGAACTCATTGTCTAGATCCTGTCTTCTGGTTCTGCTTCCCCTTTTGGTCAGGATGGAATTGTTGATTCCACAGTACCAGGGCTAGACTCATCCCTGGGCGTCATCTCCCATGCTGCCAGGGAGTCTTTCACCCCTGGATGTCATGTCCCACGTAGGGAGGAGGCATACCAATAGGTAGACTAAGCTTCTCTGCTGCCTACATAAGCTTCACAAGAGCAAGCCTCAAGATCAAGGGGTTGGCCTATTGATTTGGGTGTCCCTAATGTTTGGCACAGTATCAGGGGATTCCCTGATGGTAAAGTTTAATAGCTCCATATTTTTCCTCCCATCCCTTAATGCCAATACCCCTTGATTTTTTGCCTAATATATTCTAGGGTGTAGCCAGGCGTTACATTAAGCTATATGGGATTAAAGGACCTCATTCTTATAATAAGCAATTATAAGAATTTGTTCAAATAAGCTATCCATACAGGTTGAGTTAGATTATGTGCTACAGAAAGTTTAGGTTCAGACAAAATAAATCTTTCTTCCTTTGGTCTCAAAGAGTAGGTGTGATTCTAAAATATAGACAATGTCTTCCTTACCCCTGTCTTCTGAATTACCTTAATCATGACCTGATCGACTTCATTCTTATCTCTACATAGTAGGTTATAGATATATAAAGCACCCTCTCAAAATCCAGAAATATTAATTACCACTCCAGATTAAATGTGTTTGCTATAAAAGCTTACAATCTCGGCCCCTGCTTTTCATAAGCATTTTCTAAAGGAGATCATACAATAACTGTTCTTTCATTTCTGGCTTATTTTGCCTCCCCAAATGTCCCACAGGTTTATTCACATCACTGATGCCTCATGGCTTTGTTCCACTCATAGCACTAATTTTTTAATTTTTCTAATTTTTAAAAAACATAACAACATATAAAGATGAACATTCTTACCATATGATCATTCCATTCTTGGTATATAATCAATAGCTCACAATATCGTCACATAGTTGTATATTCATCACCATGATCATTTCTTAGAACATTTGCATCAATTCAGAAAAAGAAATAAAAAGAAAAAAGAAAAAAGCTCATATGTACCATACCCCTTGCCCCTCCCTCTCATTGATTGCTAGTATTTCTGTCTACCCAATATATTTTAGCCTTTGTTTCCCCTATTTTTTTCTATATCCCTTATCACTCCCTTTCATTGATCACTAGCATTTCAATCTATTAAATTTATTTTAACATTTGTTCCCCCTATTATTTCTTTCTTTTTTTTTTTTAACATGGGCAGGCACCGGGAATCGAACCCGGGTCCTCGGGCATGGCAGGCAAGCATTCTTACCTGCTGAGCCACCGTGGCCCTATTTATTTCTTTTTAATCCATATGCTTTACTCATCTGTCCATACCATAGATAAAAAGAGCATCAGACACAAAATTTTCACAATCACACAGTCACATTGTGAAAGCTATATCATTATACAATCATCTTAAAGAAACCTAGTTACTGGAACACAGCTCCACATGTTCAAGCACTTTCCTCCAGCCTCTCCAATATACCTTAACTAAAAAGGTGATATCTATATAATGCATAAGAATAGCCTCCAGGATAACCTTTTGACTCTGAAATCTCTTAGCCATTGACACTTTATTTTGTCTCATTTCTCTCTTCCCCCTTTTGGTCTAGAAGGTTTTCTCAATCCCTTGATGCTGATTCCCAGCTCATTCTAGGATTTCTGTCCCACGTTGCTAGGAAGGTTTACACCCCTGGAAGTCATGTCCCACATAGAAAGGGGGAACACAATGAGTTTGCTTGTTATGTTGGCTGAGAGAGAGAGGCCACATCTGAGTAACAAAAGAGGTTCTCTGGTGGTGACTGTTAGGCCTAATTTTAAATAGGCTTAGCCTATCTTTTGTGGGGATAAGTTTCATATGAACAAACTCCAAGATTGAGGGCTCAGCCTATTGCTTTGGTTGTCCCCACTGCTTGTGAGAATATCAGGAATTCTCCACATGGGAAAGTTGAATTTTCCCCCTTTCTCATCATTCCCTCAAGGGGACTTTGCAAGTACTTTTTAATTCACTTTTTAAATCATTCTGGGATTTATCGGGGCATCACTCTGGACAAACCTACAAAATCTCATGCCCTACTTAAGGTTCCATGTACTTATGCTGTTCAATTAAACTGACCATAAGTTATATTAGGAACTGCACTAGTCAAAATATAAATTTTATACCAAATAAACAGTTTTTGCTGTAGTCTTACACATAAAGTTTTAAAATATGAATTACCATCTATTTTCAACACCATGCAATATTGACATTCCTTTGTTCTTCCTCATGCAAAAACATTTTTTAATAGGTACATTTAGTCACTATCATTGTATACTCTAGGCATTCCTAGATTATACCATTTCAGTCTTTATCACCTATCTTTCCTTCTGATTTCATTTGTGCCCCCAGGCCTCCTCCCTCTATCATTCCCACATTCAGCTTCATTCAGTGTACTAACGTTATTGTATTACAGTTAGGGTGTATTGTGCTATCCATTTCTGAATTTCTACAATCAGTCCTGTTGCACAATCTATATCTCTTCAGCTCCAATTACCCAATATCTACTCTGGAAATAGTATCCTTTGAAAATCAACCCTTTTTCTTTCTTCTTTTCATATACTTTCATGAACTTCAGAAATTTGGATCAGTAAGTAAAGGAGGCCTGTTTTCATAATTTTGACCACTTTAAGCAGACCATGTGTGGGCCTCCCAGACCTGAGTGGGAGGTTCTTTTGAATATCCCTCAGAACCTCTCTGACCCAGTTCCCAGCCTTCCTCTCCCTGTCATACTGCCTCACAGGATCTTCTGCAGTGTAGGGACACTGGGGAATGCATCAGTCACCATAGTGTGGCGAATTTGTTGAGTAGGGCTTTCTTCCATCTGAAAACCCACACCGTAGCCACCATCAGTTCTTCATAAAGGTGAGGATCCTTGGGGTCATGAGGTGACTACTGACCACACACCAATTTTTAAAAAAATTTATTGATTGATTAAAAAAAATTTAACAAATGAACTAAAACATCAACATATATAATCAGCAATTCACAATATCATCACTTTGTTGCATATTCATCATTTCTTAGAACATTTGCATCAATTCAGAAAAAGAAATAAAAAGACAACAGAAAAAGAAATAATATGAAAACAGAAAAAAAAGATTATACATACCATACCCCATACCCCTCGCTTTCATTAGCATTTCATACTAAATTTATTTTAACATTTGTTCCCCCTATTATTTATTTTTATTCCATATGTTCTACTCGTCTGTTGACAAGCTAGATAAAAGGAGCATCAGACACAAGGTTTTCA
>PVIY010050359.1:0-16224 GCA_004026745.1 Myrmecophaga tridactyla
AAGCAAATACTATATGGGGTACTGCTGACTTTTATACCTGCAGAACTCTATCCCTGGGTCTCAGGTGTCATACAAATACCCAAATTTCCAGGGAATGAACAGGTTATACACCTCAGCTTGCTAAATATCTCAGCATCTCAGAATTTAGAAATAAGAATGACAACTCCAGGATAGAGCTGGCTGCTGTAAAAGCTTACAATCTAGGAACATTTACAATATGCCTTCACCTGATAACTTAGGCTCTCAAATTCAGTTCTCACAGTTTGCACATTGTAGTTGGTTATACTACTGAGGCATAATAATATTGGTCTTTTAATTTCTGGCTTATTTCACCCAGCACGCTGTCCTCAAGATTCACTCACCTAGTTGCATTCCTCTTTGCCCTCACATTGTCTGTGTTGAGTGGCTCATTGGACAATCCTTCAGAACTGGGTTGGAATTTAGGGTTTCCTTGGAGTTGCTGGGGCTGGAATTTTCCTTAGAATGTTTAAACATTTGTAGGAATTACTATAAATATGCAAATGCAGTAGAAGTAGAAACATTAAACATGTGCTTTTCCAAATGAAAACCTGTGGGAATGGAGCTGACCTTGGAGGCATTTCACTCTCTCAGCACATGAACAGTTTCTTCCATAAAAGAGAGTGGCAAAATCTCTTTTATGGAATTGAGTGAATTGAGTCTTTCACTTCCCCCCCACACACACCCTCCTGTGCCATAAACCATGATCTTCTCTAACCTGTTAGAGGGACCAGGTGAAGTTGGGAGGGACCACGTGAAGCTGGGCCACAGGGAGAGGCCCTCTCTGTGTAAACTCCCCACTCCCCATAACCTCCTATGAGACAAAGTGTCATAAATCACAATATAGTTTGTACGTTTTATCCAGACTTCATATGATTCACCTGCTAAGCATGTTTTAGTTCAAGAATGAACAACATACTTCATTGGAAGCTATATATTTGCTCAACTTATTTCATAGATGATAACTTTTCCATTAGTTTATAATATTTTGTTCATTTCTCCATCGATAATATTTTCTTCATTTCTCCTTCTGAAGGCTGACCTGATAGGCTCTGTAATCATTTGGTCTCCTGCAAAACACTAGAGCCCTTGGAGAGCATTTCCAAAAGGAAAAGTGATTGTAGGCCCTGTGTCCTAAACATTCCATGGCTTCCACACAAAAGTACATCATCTCTCAAAAGCTGCTCTGGTCACAGAAAGGAGGGTACTGTACCATGGTGTTCTAGTTTGCTGGCCGCTGGAATGCAACACACCAGAAACAGATTAGCTTTTAATAAAAGGGGATTTATTTTGTTAGTTCTTCAGAGGAAGAGCAGCTGACTTTCCACTGAGGTTCTTTCTTACATGGGAAGGCACAGGGTGGTCTCTGCTGGCCTTCTCTCCAGGCCCCTGGGTTCCCAAAACTTTCCCCAGGGTGATTCCTTTCTGCAATTCCAAAGGCCTGGGCTGAGCTACTAGTGTTGAGATGAGGAATGCTGAGCTGCTTAGGATTTGCTACATTGAGTCTCTCATTTAAGCACCAGCCAATTAAGTCAAATGTCATTCATTGCAGCAGGCATGCCTCCTAGCCGGCTACAGATATAATTAGCAACAGATGAGTTTCACGTACCACTGGCTCATGTCCACAGCAATGGAACAAGGTGCCTTCACCTGGCCAAGTTGACAACTGAATCTAACTACCACACATGGAGTTCAGGCCAACCCACAAATTTTCTATTCTTGGGGGTCCCCACACTTTAAGAATTTAAGGTTAATGATGACGTTTCAGCAACAGTGTCTATTTAAGGCTGCTTCTACACCATTTTCCCAAGTGGTTAAGACACATGGTTACCATTGCTTATGGTCCACAATGACATATCTCTCCAGTTTGGGGGTAACTGATAGTGCTGGGGATTAGAGGAAAGCTGTGAACTCTGGTGAAAGCTTGGTCAAATCATCCTTGAAAATACCTTTCTCACCTCTAGCCTACCTATCTTTCTGTATCATATCCCCTGCTACTTCCTCTTTCCTGCTCTCTGCTCGTTATCACTCTGCTATTTCCTTCTCTGACTTCATTGATTCTTTGCTCTTTTCTCCCTCCATTGTCATCCATTATGTATCTAGTTTTATCCTTTGATATTTTCCCATCATGAATGTTTATTAAACTTGATTGTGGTAAAAGAGCAGGAAATTAAAGTATTCACTGGCATCCTTCTTTGCTGCTAATGGATTCTCTTTTCTGGGAAGCAATTTGTATGGATTGTTGGAATTGACATTTTATATGACTAATAGATACTAGAGGGAGTAACTATAGAGGAACATTATGTCCTAATTCCAGACCAACTTTTCTAGACATAACTTTCTATATCACAGTTCAACTCATACATGTAAAAAGAACAAGGCAAATGGCTACACTTAGCTTACAAGAAAATTTCCAGGACAAATGAAATTATAAGTATAAAAATCTATTTAAGTTTTGAGGTCAAAGTACATGAACAATATTAAATTTAGGATCATACTGTTCAGTTCAGTAAATATTTAATAAATCCCATAGTACTATAGGCACATAGGGGTTCAGGTATATGTTTATTAACTGAAAAAAAAAAGAATACTTGGGACTAGTTTAAAATGTTTGGGACCAGATATAATTTGAACTAGTTAAAATGTCTACAGATAAATTAAAAATAAGAATATTAAGGAAGAGAGAGTTGCATCATTCAATATTTGACCCATCCTTGCCCCAAATCAGAGAGGTCAGATAGTCCAAGAGTGTTAAGAAATAAGGGCTGAAAAAAATTATAAAATTGAGGTGGTGTTGGTCTGAGGTAAGGCATTCATTTTGTTCAACCACTGCGTTCATACCATGACATCCTAAAATCTTCCCTTTACTTATTTAAAGGAAGATATATAGTATAACATGAACTTGCTCTCTAGGCTCTCCATTATCTGCCCACAAATGTTGGATATTTAAAACTTTTAAAATAAGAGTGTAACTTTCTTGGAGGTCATTTCTATGTTTACTTGAAGCATTGTGTACTTCTCCCATTCTTATATATTTTTTCTCACATTTCTCTCCTACTTGTTCCTTTCCTTACAGCCAAGAATACATTTTTTTGACTATAGCTTTCATTAATAACCTAATGAACAGAAATTGAGTAATAATTCATTCATTTTCTATTTTATACTTGCAAGAGATAACAGAAACTGCCATTCAGAGTTTCTAGTTTAATAATATAATTAGTGTTATCATATTGAGCTAATATTATTGCAGTTAGACTGCAAGAATATTCAGATTTTATTTAGATTAAATAAATTTATTAGAGTATTTGGACATTTTGAATTATGACTTTTGAAATATTTTTGTCAAGTTAAATGTTAGACATTTATTGAATACCTGAATTCCAGAAAACGTAGTTGGAAATTTGAGTTTCACACATTTAAAATCATAATTCTACTTTTCTCTCAGTTTTAAACTTTCAGTGACTAGTTAATGCATTCTCTAAGAATCTCTTTATTTTTTTAACCATAATTCACTTGACATAATCCTGTACAATTGCATGTAATTCCTGTGTAATTAATTTTGTTGTATAGACATATACTATCCTTCCAATTCAATTGTAAAGAAGTTGAGGACATCTTTCCATGACATGTACAACAGATCTGAGGAATTTCCTAGTACATATATGGTAAATGACTTGATGGGGTTATTGACTCATTGTTCAATTAGTGATTAGTCAGACAAGGAAAATATCTCAAAACTAACACTAAAATAAATTCCAGATCACCTGATATTAATATTAAACTTTAAAGGGATAATATAAGACAACATAAATTTTTAACTTTGCTAATAGCAATAACATACTAAAATGCAAAGGGAAAAAATTTTGAAAGGTTTTACTCTATAAGAATGACAAAAAAAATAATGCCTCAATAATGAGGGGTATTGAAATATTGACTGGCCAAAGTTATACATAATTTAGGACAGATGAAATGTATGAAGTACAAATCTACAAAAATATGCTATCATTGGTATTCAAAGAAATTAATGCTGTTGTCATGGTCAGATTCATGTGTCAACTTGGCCAGGTTGTGGCACCTGTTTGTCTGGTTGGGCAAGTGCTGGCCTGTCTTTTGCTATAAGGACAATTCATAGAATTAAATCATGATCACATCAGCTATATCACAAATGATTTCATTGGTAATCAGCCAAGGAGAGTGTCTTCTTTAATGAGTGATGCTTAATCTAATCATTGGAAGCCTTTTAATGAGGATTCAGAAAAGACAGGCTCTCTTCCTGCTTCAACCAGCGAGCCTCTCCTGTGGAGTTCATCCAAATTCTCCATCAGAATCATCAGCTTCACAGCCTACTCTACAGATTTTGTACTCTATATTCCCACAGTTATGTGAAGCACTTTTATAAATTTTGTATTTACAAAGATTTCCTATTGATTCTGTTTCTCTAGAGAACCCTAACTAATACAACTTGGTACTGGGAGTGGTTCTTAAGAAACAGAATCTTATAAATGGGTTTTTATGAATGGTTTTCTACTCTGACTGGACTCAAAGGCACTAAGGACTCTGATTCCCATAATCAGAATGACACTCCCAATTCATGGAGTGAGTTGGCAAAAGAGATAGTAAAAATATCACCATTTGATTCTTCTAGTGCTTCACTTATATGGAGCCAGACCGTGGGGGATAATGTTTTTGACACCTTTAGAGAGTTTTGTGGAAATAAGAACTATAGAGAAGTTGGCTGGTTGCTGTTAGATACACTGGATACATTAAGGAGTGAAAGGAATGGGCTTAAGACTTCAAACGAAAAGCTTAAGCACCGTCTGACAGATGTAGATGTTTCTGCTAGTGTCCTGAAGGAAAATCTTACTTTCTGTAGCCATAGACTTGAGATCTCTGAAAATCAGACTCAGAATCTTATTGTTAGAGTAGCAACTTTACAACATAAACTGAAAGCTCAGTGTTGCATGATGTCTGCCATTAATTTGACGGCATTGATGGGAAAGAAGTGAGATCCTGAAAAATGGAATGGTGGCATATGGATTGATAATGATGTCAATGGAGAGGTTGAAAACCTAGGTCATGCAGAGACTTCTCTAGGTAACCCTGTAATAGTCTTCTCTGAGGACAGATTTGTGGTGTTGGCTAGTAAATCATGGGATATGGAGAAATGCAATAGATGGGCACTCTACTAAACACTTGTTTGAGCTATATAAACAAAAGAGTTCTAGGTCAAGTGAACAGAAGTCTAACTTGAATTACAAAAACAGAGAGTCAGGGCCCCTTCATCAATTTCCAGACTTGAGACAGTTTACAGACCCAGAGCCCCATAAATGAATGGGAGTCCAGGTCTCTTTGGGGGAGAACCCTGTTACACTGCCACAAATCTATATTGTTAATCTTCCTCCAAGCCTCTCCCAAGGAGACTGATGGCCTTTTACCAGGGTAACGGTGCATTGGGGAAAAGGAAATGATCAGATATTTCGGAGATTATTAGATGCTGGTTCAGAAGTGATGTTAATTCCAGGGTACCCAAAATGAATTCTGGTTCACCAGTCAGAGAGTGGCTTATGGAGGTCAGGTGATCAATGGAGTTTTAGCTCAGGTCCATTTCACAATGGGTCCGGTGGGCACCCAGACTCATTCTGTAGTAATTTCCCCAGTTCCAGAATGTATAATTGGAATAGACATGCTGAACAACTGACAGAATTTCCACGTTGGCTGTGTAACTCATGCAGTGAGAGATATAGTGGGAAAAGCCTATTGGAAGCCACTAGAACTGCTTCTACCAACAAAATAGTAAATCAGAAGCAATACCAGATTCCTGGAGGGATTGCAGAGATTACTGACACTCTTAAGGTCTTGAAGGATGCAGGGGCGGTGATTCCAACAACATCCCTATTCAATTCTCCTATTTGACTTGTGCAGAAAACAGATGAGTCTTGGAGGATGACAGTGGATTATCATAAGCTCTACTGGGTGGTAACTCAATTGTAACTGCTGTTCCAGATGTGGTATCATTGCTTGAGCAAGCCAATACATCCCCTTGTACCTGATATGCAGCTTTTGATCTGGCAAATGCTTTTTTATTAATAGCTGTTTGTAAGGACTGCCAGAAACAGTTTGCTTTCAGCTGGCAATGTCAGCAATATACTTTCACTGTCTTACCTCATGGGTATATCAGCTCTCCAGTCCTATGTCATAATCTTGTCCACAGGCACCTTGATCGTTTCTCCCTCCCACAAGGCATCACACTGGTCCATTATATTGATGATCTTCTGTTGATTGGACCTATTGAGCAAGAAGTAGCAACTACTCTAGACTTACTGTTTAGGCATTTGCATGTCAGATGATGGGAGATAAATCCAACAAAAATACAGGGGCCTTCTACCTCAGTGAAATTTCTAGGTGTCCAGAGGTGTGGGGTATGTTGAGCTATCTCTCTTAAGGTGAAGGATATGTTGCTACATTTGGCCCCACTTACAACCAAAAAAGAGACACAATGCCTAGTTGGTCACTTTGGATTTTGGTGATAACCTATTCCTCATGTGAGTATGCTTCTCTGGCCCATTTATTGAATGACCCGAAAAATAGCTAATTTTGAGTGGGGATCTGAACAAGAGGAGGCTCTGCAGCATGTCCAGGTTTCTGCACAAGCTGCTCTGCCATTTGGGCTTTATGTTCCAGCTGAACCAATGCTGCTGGAAGTCTCAGTGGATAATAGAGATGCTGTTTGGAGCTTTTGGGAGGCCCCTATCAGAGAATCACAATACAGACCCTTAGGATTTTGGAGCAAAGCCTTAACATCTGCTGCAGATAACTACTTTCCTTTTGAGAAACAGCTTTTGGCCTGCTACTGGGCCTAAGTAGAGACTGAACGCTTAACCTTGGGCCACCAAGTTACCATGAGACCTGAGTTGACTATCATGAGCTGGGTATTGTCTGACTCACCATGCCATAAAGTTGGGCATGTGAAGCAGCACTCCATCATAAAATGGAAATGGTATAAACAAGATAGGGCAAGAGAAGGTCTTGAAGGCACAAGTAAGTTACACGAGGAAGTGGCCCAAATGCCCATGGTCTCCACTCCTGCCATATTACCTTCTCTTTCCCAGTCCAGAGTTATAGTCTCTTGCAGAGTTCCTTACAGTGAGTTGACTGAGGAAAAGAAAACTCAGGCCTAGTTTACAGATGATTCAGCAAGATATGCAGGCACCACCCAAAAGTGGACAGCTGCAGCACTATAACCTCTTTCAGGAGTGTCTTTGAAGGACAGTGCTGAGGGGAAATCCTCACAGTGGGCAGATCTTTGAGCAGTGCATCTGGCTGTTCATTTTGCTTGGAAGGAGAACTGGCCAGAGGTGTGTTTGTATACTGACTCATGGGCTGTTGCTAATGGTTTGGCTGAATGGTAAGGGAATTGGAAAGAACACCATTGAAAAATTGGTGACAAAGAGGTCTGGGTAAGAGGTATGTGGATAGACCTTTCTGAGTGGGCTAAAATCATAAAGCTATCTGTGTCCCATGTGAATGCACACCAGAGGGTGACTTCAGCAGAGGAAGGTTTTAATAACCAAGTGGATAAGATGACCCATTCTGTGGATACCTGTCAGAGTCTTTCCCCAGCAACTCCTGCTATTGCCCAATGGGTTCATGAACAAAGTGGTCATGGTGTTAGGGACGGAGGTTATGCATGGGCTCAACAACGTGGACTTCCACTCACCAATACTGACCTGGCTACAGTCACTGGTGAGTGCCCAATCTGCCGGCAGTACACACCTGCACTCAGCCCCCAATACAACATCATTTTATCAGCTGGCTACATGGTCACAGGTAGATTACATTGGACCACTCCCTTCATGGCAGCAATTTGTCCTAACTGGAATAGATACATACTCTGGATATATGTTTGCATTCCCTACGTGCAATGTTTCTGCCAAAACTACCATTCGTGGGCTTACAGAATGCCTTATCCATTGTCATGGTATGCCACACAATATTTCTTCTGATCAAGGAACACACTTCACAGAAAATGAAGTGCAAAAATGGGCACATGCTCATGTTATTCTCTGGTCTTATCATGTTCCACATCATCCAGAAGCAGCTGGATTGATAGAATGGCGGAATGGCCTTTTGAAAACTCAATTACAGTGTCAACTAGGTGGCAATACCTTGAAGGGCTGGGGTAATGTTCTCCAGAAAGTTGTGTATGCTCTTAATCAGCGTCCGATGTATGGTGCTGTTTCACCCATTGCCAGGATCCATGGATCCAGGAACCAAGGGATGGAAATGGGAGTGGCACCGCTCACTATTACCCCTAGTGATCCACTAGGAACATCTTTGCTTCCTGTCCCTGTGACTCTGAGCTCTGCTGGGATACAGGTTTTTAGTTCCAAAAGGGGGAGTGCTTCCACCAGGAGAAACAATGATTCCATTGAACTGGAATCTTAGACTGCCACCTGGTCGCTTTGGGTTACTCATGGCCTTGGATCAACAAACCAAGAAGGGGATTACATTATGGCTGGGGTGATTGACCCTATCTATTGGGGGAAATAGGACTGCAACTACATAATGGAGGTAAGGAAGAGTTTTCCTGGAATATAGGAGATACCCTATGGCATCTTTTAGTACTACCATGCCCTGTTACTAAAATCAATGGAAAACTGCAACAACCCAATCCAGGCAGGGCTACCAATGGCTCTGAAACTTCAGGAATGAAGGTTTAGGTCACCCCATCAGGCAAAGAACCATGGCCAGCTGAAGTGCTTGCTGAGGGTAAAGGGAATGGGTAGTGGAAGAAGGTAGTGATAAATATGAACAACGACCATGTGATTAGTTACAGAAACTAGGACTCTAATGGTGTTTTGTTCATATTATACCATTTTAGTTGTACGATATCAAGATTAAGAATGAATATTACTCAAGGACTTGCACCCTATTCTGGAGAGATTTAATATGCTTCCAGTTATATGCAGGATAATTGAGTATTGTAAGGTGAGGCAAAAACATGTCTTTTATTGGTTTCTATTTAGAAATTAGGTATGGTTTAGGGTGATGTGTTAAGCTGCCAAATTGACAAGGGTTGGGCTGTCTTGGTCAGCTTCGTGTGTCAACTTGGCCAGGTGGTGGTACCTGTCTGTCTGGTTGGGCAAGTGCTGGCCTCTATTTTGTTATGGGAACATTTCATAGTATTAAATCATGATTATGTCAGCTACATCCACAGCTGATTCCATTTGTAATCAGCCAAAGGGATTGTCTTCTTTAATAGGTGATGTTTAATCCAATCACTGGAAGCCTTTTAAGGAGGATTCAGAAGAGACAGGTTCTCTTCTTGCTTCAGCTGGCGATCCTCTCCTGTGGAGTTCATCCTGACCCTCCATCAGAATCATCAGCTTGACAGCCTGCCTTACAGATTTTTGACTTTATGTTCCCATGGTTATGTGAGACACTTTTATAAATATTATATTTGCGTATATTTCCTGCTGATTCTGTTTCTCTAGTGAACCCTAACTAATGCAGTGGTGATATTAATTCCACCACTTAAGCAAAGAAGATAATATAACAAATTTGATTTCTATAAGAAATCTCTGCCATCTTCCACATATTCAGAAACAATGGAAAATAATTGTCCTATATGTGTATAATAAGGATACTGAAATAAAGTACATAATGGTTTTACCCATGAGAAACTGGAATATTATGAAAGGAACTATTAGTTAGTTCTCTCTTGCAGTGGATTGAAAGCGTATGTACCCAAGAAAAACGTGTTCTTTGATTTAATCCATTCCTGTGGTTGTGAGTCAATTGTAGCTATAGTGATTTTATGAAATTCCTTCAATTAAAGTATGGCTGACTGAAATAAGAATGGGCCTTAATTCTATCCTATTTCTGGAGTCCTGCATAAGTGGAATGAAATGAAGACACACAGCAATAATGCCAAAGGAAGCTGGAAACTGAACAATAATGGAACCAGTAAGAGAAGGGAGAGAGAAAAGGAGCAAGGAGATAAGCCTCTATGTGTCTCACCATGTGACATGTTAAGTCCAAGGATCATCAGCAGAAGGCTCCAGAATGCCTGACTTCAGGAAGAAAGCATTCCCTTAATGACACCTTGATTTGGAGTTTCTTTTAGCCTTAAATCTTGAGCAAATAAATTCCTATTGTTCAACCTAACCTATTTCATGATATTTGCTTCTAAAAAGGATAATTGCATTATGTATTCTCAATTGTAAGGTGGTAAAAGTCATTTACAATCCAGTGTTAAAATCAAACTATATAATAACATTACTGATGAAGATATTTACACAGAAATGTAAGTATATAAGCCAATAATAGTGTAGAAAAATGGAATTCTTAGTATGGGAAAACTGAAATATATTTTAGAATTATATTTAAATAGAAACCTATAGCAGAAAACAAAACTTCTATGAGGTTGTGATAGAACCATATTTGAGAAAATACATTGTTTAGTTTATATAAATATAAAATGCTGTACGTCCTGTTGATCCATATATTCTGAATCACAATACCATACATCAAGCATGAGAAATGGATGATTACATATACACAATAATTTCCCTCACCACTGTAAGCTTCAGTGATTTATTCAAACACTTAATATTATCATGGTCAAGTTCATGTGTCAATTTGACCATATTCTCATTTGTCTGGTTGGCCAAGTGCTGGCCTGTCTGTTGCTATGTGGATTTCATGGAATTAAATCATGATCACATTGGCTGCATCCACAGCTGATAACATTTGTACTCAGACAAGGGGAGTGTCTTTTGAAATGAGTGACATTTAATCTAATCATTGGGAGGCTTTTAAGGAGGATTCAGAAGAGACAATTTCTCTTCCTGGTTTGGCCAGTAAGCCTCTTCTGTGGAGTTTGTCCACATGCTTCAGTAGAGTTGTCAGCTAAACAGCCTGCCCTATGGATTTTGTACTCTATGTTCCTATGGTTATATGAGACACTCATAAATTTTACATCTATGGATATTTCCTGCTGATTCTGTTTCTCTAGAGAACCCTAGCAGATACAATATCTTCTGAAAGATAATGGAGTTAAAATTAAGGTCATAAGGAGCCAAACAGTTGAGAAATATTTTCTTCTTACAATCTAATCCAATCCATACTCTGATAAGGTCAGGATTAATGAATGCATTATAATGTCAAGAAATGTTTTTCTAGAGAGGGAATATCCAAATTTAATGCTTTTGAAGAATATAGGAATGTTGTTTTTCAGTTATTGAGATGCAAAATCGATGTACATATATATCATATATATGAATACACTTAATAAAGTGTCCATTAGAATCTCTAGTTTGCATACGAAGTAAAAAATTTATGACTTTGAATGGACTTATCAAGTAAAACAACGTTAGCGGTTCTCAGTCTTTGTCAGAAAACACAGTCCACCACTTGTGTGTCTTTGTTTTGCAAAAATAATATTTGTCTCTTACAGGAAGGCCCAGTGGATATAGTAGGGTCATTAACATTTTCAAAAAATTCCCCATGCTATCATAACATGTGGAAAACATTGGGAACCACTGGATTATTGTAGTCATAGAATTGAAATATGAGTTGTAATGAAGAATTCAAGCCCACTACTCTTGCTAAATGACAACTTTCTCAGTTTTCTTTGCAAATAAGCGATTTTGAGTTGAGTCTTTTCTACACCCACTGTGACCATGTATCTTAATAGCAGTGTGAATGCATTCGTTCTGTTGGGGTTAACGCAGGATGTTCTAAAGGAGGAGATAGTATTCGCGGTCTTCTTGTTTATTGATCTTGCAACTCCACTGGTGAATTTCCTTATTGGGATGACCATAAGATACAGGCAGATTCTTGGGACATCCATGCATTTCTGTCTTTTCTACTTATCCTTTGCAGATGCCTGTTTCTCCACAACCATGTTCCCCAGTTTGATTATAGGTGCTGTGTCTTAGGGGAAACTCATCTACTACAAAGTCTGCCTCACTCAGACCTTTACACTTCACTTTTTCAGGTGTCTGGAGGCTCTGCGGCTCATCCTCAGTTCTTTTGGTCATTATGTTACCATTTGTAATCCTCTGTGGTATGCAATCATCATGAAGCAACATTTCTGTTGTGCATTGGTGAATCTGAGCTGTGTGGGATCTTTTGTCCATTCTTCAGCACAGATTATCTTAGCTCTGAAATAACTTCTGTGGCAACCATTGATGAAATTTGCTTGCATAGATGCATTTGCCATAAATCTACTCATGATTTTTAATAGCGGGGCAATATGCATGGTGAGTTATATAATCCTGATTATCTCCTAAATTTTAATCTTCCATTCCCTGAGAAACTAGAGTGCAGAATGAAGAAGTGGAGCTATGTTCACTTGCCATTTCCACATAATCATGCTCACCTCATTCTTTGCTTCATGTATATTTGCATATGCTCACCCCCCAACCACATTTTCTGTGGACAATATGGTGACTGTTTTACACTATTGGGAAACCCTGGCTCAACCCTCTTATTTGTGCTTTGGATAATTTTATTTTAAAATGCCATGGAAAATTATGGCATAAAAAAACTGAGTTGAAGCAACTGAGTATAAAATGCCACTTGAAAATCATGTGTTTTAATAAACTTGATTGACAGAAAAGAGAAAATGTGCTGTCCTCATGTAGACAATATAATCATTCCTCAGTAGGATTCTTGGGGAAGAAAGCAAAATGAAAAGAGGACGCTGAAACCCCATTAATTTTGAGACACATTCACATGGGGACAGTTCATCAAGTGTGACTAGATTTGTTGGAGCCCAAGCCTACACCTCACTTCTGTTCTCTGAATTTCAGCTTATAAACTGGATCCTTTTGCATCTGGAGCTTTGTCTCTCCCCTCGTAGTTTACTTTGTTTGTGTTTTCCTCATATGTCTGATCCAAGTTTAATGCTTTGCTCCTGATTGATGACTGATCAGTTTTGATGATGTATCAGTTCTGGCACTACGGAATCTGGATTCTTCTGGCCCAAAGTGAGCTCAAAGTCACTCCAAGAAACTTTGAGCCAAAGAACCAGAAATACCAGATTATTAAGTCTTTATTTGAAAACTGGTCCCTTTTTTGAAGTCTGCAATGTGGTCTTTCTTCCTCCTGAAAACATGGGGAGAAAATCATGTTTTTTCAAATATGGACATTTATGATTGTAGTAAGCATATTCACTAAGTTGAACCATAATCTTTCTCAATGTATTTTAACATATTTTATTCTTTATGTTAGTCCTGACCTGAGTGCCTGCTCACTGACATGGAAGATGTCCCTTGGGATGGGAGAGGATGGGACGAGGATTCTGAGTATGAAATCTGACGTTTGATCCTTGCCTGCGATTAATTGGTCCCATGTTTTCCTGTGCACTTGACTAACAATGCTAAGTAGCTCACTGAGCAAATTCTTTAGGGATAGGAGGGGACAGTCTATATCTTGAACCTCTGGGGTCTGAATGGAAGTGCTGAGAATTTATGAACTTTGGCAAAATCCTATAAATATCCAATGAAGGAAAAATGTTTAATTGATCAGTTAGGGAATGTTTTAGCATAATAGAGTTGGCTTTAGAGATGCTTCTACCAAAGAATAATTAGAATGTTATCTTTTTTTCCAGAAATGCCTGACAGCAGAAGTAGGAACTTTAATTTCCTCCTACCAGTATCACAGCCTCCTTCATGGGATCTACTAAAGCCTTCTAGGAATGGTTGGCTCTCTGTGCCATCTTCACTCCCCATAACTCCTGAAATGTAAAACAAGAATGACTTTTCTCTGAAGCATAATTTGCTTGTTGTAATGCATTGCACATGACTTATCTTCGGAAGTGATCCAGAATTGAAATGAGAAAACTATGGGCTCTCTATTGGATGTCATGTCATATCTTTGCATGCAAGAAGAAAGGTAAGTTTACAGTCCAGCTGAAATGTTTCCTTTTCTTTGCCTCAAATTTGGGAAAAGGTTTTAGAGAAGTTGAGATCATCTAGTTGTGTCTCATGAGGAATATAAAGTTCTGAGACAATTTCTCATTGAGATGTGAAGATTCTGATGTTTCTGGACTCCTCAACTTTCACTGGGTTTTACTTGATGCAGCCTTGTCTCAGGCCAATTTTGATTAAAACAAGAGTAAAGGGAAGGAGGCAGAGGTTGTAGCACCCTAAGATTCCTTATTTGCAGATGTTAAGGTCAGGAAAAGAAGAAGGATGCACAGTTGGATACTAATGTGGGTTGTTCAGGACCCACTGTCACACACACATGGCTAAAAGCACTTGAGGAGCTTTTATCCGTAGATCATTCTTTGCTCACTTTTCCCCTCTGCCTTTTTCCCTTTTCCATTTCCTGATTCTTTGTCTTTCCTGGCTCTTGCTCACAGTGACACTTTTCCTTCTGGCTCTGACTCCTTCCATCTTCTCTGACCACTACTCCTTACTATTACTTCTCAAATATGCCTGTAAAATGCTGACTCTTGTCCAGGTACTGACCATAACACTGGTTTCCTTCTTTACCTGTCTATGATTCTTTGCTAGTTCTTCCTGATGGACCAGAGTCTCCCCTCTTCATGGCAGTGTGGGAGGGTGTGAGGAGGTTGCCATGAGTGTGAAGGCTTGAGCTGTGGTCCCAGAACCTCTGTGCTGGCTCTCAACAAACTCAGCCTCCACCAGCACCTGAGGCGTCTCACTTACCTTGAGAGAAACTGTAGGATGCAATGAACGAAAGGTACCTAACAAAAGTGAGAGATTACATTTTTTAATGTAATAAATTATTTGTTGTTGAGCAGTGTTAGGCTGACAGTAAGAGTTACTTGAAGAAATCTGTGAAGGTCCCCTGAGGAGTTGCAGTACTAAGTGGGTTCTCTTTCGAGAGGTAGAAATGGAGATTGAGGCTTGAGCAGAGGAAAGGGCACTCAGCTGCTGTGAGAATGAGAAAATTCAGGGATTGAGGGTGGGCATATATGTGACAAGTCGAAGTCTTGGCTGGTTCATGCTTAAGCAGAAGCACCTGGAGGCAAAGTGGAAAGAAGGAGGATGGCCAGGGATGAAGGGGTTTGAAAGTCTTGGTTAGTGTCCCAGATTTGAAAAAAATCTTTCTCACTGCAGATATTTTAAGGATTATTGTTGAGCATACATTTGGAAATTTTTTCACTTCAAACTGCAATAAGTTAAATAAATGTTTATAATATACAAAGAACATGCAACCAACAGTAAAACTAGCTTTAAGAGTATCTTGCACATAGAACAGTGTTTTAATTTCTTAACATATAAGTAATTCTGAGCTGCACAAACACACTTAAAATTTGATCTTTATAATATGACATTTAGAAAATAATATACTCCCACTTCAAAGACATAAAAGGTTGTACTTGATTACATGCCAAACAAAAGAGAGAATGCTCAAATACTCTGGTAGAGCAGGCATCATTGAAAACAAAAGAGAAAGCTTGAGAGGCTCATTCATTCTCTGTGTGTTTTGAAAACAGGATTTTTGACCAAGTAGCTTAAAAGCCGGCAAAACAGGGATCAGTGATGGCAACTGTAGAGAATGGAGTATGAAATGACAAACTTTCCACAAATAAACTGTTAAGAATTTACCCATGAAGACTGAGACCTGAGAAGCTGCTCTTTGGGAGAAACGAGTTAGAATCTCCTTCCAGTGTGTTGGCGCTTATAACAACATGGGGTCCAGACATGGAATTTTAAATCTATTTCCCTTCTCGTGGCATAAAAAAGGGCATGAAAAGAGAGAAAGGAGGGAAAACATGAAGAGAGAGAATCGCTGAATTTGTGTTCTTCCATTTACAGATGTTTAGAGTTGATATTTCAAAAAGTGAGGATCCACTAAAATAATTCCCCAACTGGCTTTGTGAAAATGATATGAACTATCAGTCTGAATTTCTGTTTTGCATGAGTTAATAATTCTCACAATAATACAAACATAAGTATCTCACCCAAAATACTCTTATTCCACTAAATTAAAGGACACATTTTATTTTAAGATTTAATTAGTACTAAATGCTGTGTGAAATGAATTATTACATTCTATATTTTAGGAATACAAAAATGATATTGTTAAAGCTGAAGGGAAACTTTTTTTCATGACTGCACTCATTTTTCACAAAATGCCCTCAGACTTACATACCCTAATTTGCCTGATTTTATTGCTCCTACATACTCATGTCATTGCTTGGAGACGGAGTGAGCACTTCTCATC
>PVIY010050360.1:0-16262 GCA_004026745.1 Myrmecophaga tridactyla
TAGTGAATAAACTTGGAATATTTCGTTGATAACAGAGACCATCAGGAGATAGAAATAGGGTAAGATATTGGGTAATTGGAGCTGAAGGGATACAGACTGTGCAACAGGACTGCATACAAAAATTCAGAAAAGGACAGCACAATACTACCTAACTGTAATACAATTATGTTAAAACACTGAATGAAGCTGCATGTGAGAATGATAGAGGGAGGAGGGCTGGGAGCATAAATGAAATCAGAAAGAAGAAAGATGTTAAAGATTGAGATGGTATAATCTAGGAATGTCTAGAGTGTATAATAATAGTGAAATGTACAATGTACAAATTTTAAAAATATTTTTGCATGAGGAAGAACAAAGGAATGTCATTATTGCAGGGTGCTGAAAATAGATGGTAATTAATATTTTAAAATGTCACCTTATGTGTGAGACTAAAGCAAAAAATGTTTGTTACAAAATTTATATTTTGACTAGTGCATTTCCTAATATAACTTATGTAGATAGTTTGATTGAACGCCACAAGTACTTGGAATCTCAGGTAGGACATGAGATTTTGTTGGTTTGTCCAGAGTGATGCCCCGATGAATCCCAGAGTGATTCGATCAGTGAGTGGAAAAGTATTTGCAAAGCCCCCTTCTGGGAATGGTGACAATGGGGAGAAATTCAACTTCCCCAAGTTGAATTCTTGATATTCTCACAAGCAGTGTGGACAACCACAGTTATAGGCACAACCCCCAGTCTTGGAGTTTGTTCATATGAAACTTAACCCCACAAAGGATAGGTCAAGTCTACTTAAAATCTAGGCCTAAGAGTCATCCCCAAGAGAGCCTCTTTTGTTGCTCAGATGTGGCCTCTCTCTCCAGCCAACACGACGAGCAGTCTCACCACCCTACCCCTCTCTGCGTGGGACATGACTCCTAGGGGTGTGGACCTTCCTGGCAACGTGGGACAGAGATCCTGGAATGAGCTGAGACTCAGCATCAAGGGATTGAGAAAAACCCTAGAATGAGTTGAGAATTAACATCAAGGGATTGAGAGAACCTTCTCGACCAAAAAGAGGAAGAGTGAAATGAGACTGTCAATGGCTGAGAGATTCCAAACAGAATCGAGAGGCTATCCTGGAGGTTATTCTTACGCATTAAGTAGATATCACCTTGTTGTTCAAGATGTAGCGGAGAGGCTGGAGGGAACTGCCTGAAAATGTAGAGCTGTGTTCCAGTAGCCACATTTCTTGATGAGGATTGAACAATGATACAGTTTTCACAACGTGACTCTGTGATTGTGAAAACCTTGTGTCTGATGCTGCTTTTATCTACCTTGTCAACAAATGAGTAGAACATATGGAATAAAAATAAATAATAGGGGGAACAAATGCTAAAATAAATTTAGTTTGAAATGCTAGTGATCAATGAAAGTGAGGGGTAAGAGGTATGGTAGGTATAATCTTTTTTTTTCTTTTCTGTTTTTGTTTTATTTCTTTTTCTGAATTGATGCAAATGTTCTAAGAAATGACGAATATGCAACTAAGTGAAGATATTGTGAATTACTGATTATATGTTGATGTTTTATTTGGTTTGTTAAATTTTTTTAATAAATAAATTTTTTTAAATATGGTATGATCTCACTAATATGAACCAATTATAATATGCAAACTCATGTCTAGAATAGAGATTATCAGGAGATAGAATGAGGCTACAGAATAGGGAGTGGATGCTTAATATGTACACAATTTTAAACTAGGTTGAATTTAAATATTTGGACATGGATAGAGACGATTGGAGCACATTATGATGAGTGTAATTAACAGCACTGCATTATGTGTGTAGTTGTGGTTGAAAGGAAAGTTTAGGGTCATATATGTCACTAGAAGGAAAGCTAGAGGTTAAAATATGGGACTATATAACAGCAAATCTTGTGGTAGACAATGACTGACTGATGAGAACAAATATAAGAAAGTTCTTTCAAGAACTAGAAAAAATTTGCATCACTACCATAAGGAATTTGATAGCAGAGTGGTACAAAGGGGAAAATTCACCTATTGCAGGCTATGGACTATAGTTAACAATATATTTCAATTTTCTTTCCTCAACAGCAACAAATGTACCAAACCAGGGGTCAGTAACAGAGGAGGATAAGAGGTATGTTTTGGTTTTTACTTTGTTGGAGTAATGAAAACATTCTCAAATTGACTGTGGTGATGAATACAAAACACTATGTGATGAATCACTGAATACTTTCGATGGATTGTGCAATATGCAAATATATCTCAAAAAAATTGCAATAAAAATAATAAAGTTAACAGTATATTACTAATAACAGAAAATCTCTCAGGTTACTTAAAATATGGACACCACACATTACTTTACAAAAGACCATCTCACATGCAATTCAAACAATTCAGCATGCACTGAGCAGTACCTGAGAAGTACCTGAGCAGATACTAAAAGGCTGGGATGGTACAGCAATGGGTACACTTGACCACTGGTAAGTAGACAAAATGGCTCTCATGTATCAGGTCAACTAAACACCACTTTATGAGAGCTAGCTATACTGATTAGTCCTAAAACCTTTCCCATTACTGCCCTAGAAATAGCTCATTTGTTTTGGCAGCATCCAGATTTATGTTGACTCTGTTGTGGCAGGATACAGATCAAATACAAAAAAGGCCTTGATATAGCTCAGTTAGGTTCACATTAAATTGTCTTCTGAAGTAAGACATATTAATATAGACAAAGGTTCCATCTATAGGACTCTGTATAATTTTAAAGCACATATATCTTTCAAACTAGGTATCTAGAAAGATCCTGGGAGGAAATAAAATTTTTCATCAGTAAATTATAGCCAATGGAAATCAGGGCTGGATTTCAGAGACAGAGGGAGACTTTGCAATATAAGACATCAGAAAACATTAAAAAAAAAAAAAATTGACAACTTACATAGAATGGCCCTTAATTTTTTTTCAAGTAAATTTCTATTTATATTTCAAACAAGCATAAGCACAGTACCTAACTTTAGAACTATCACTGTTGGGCGGGCCACGGTGGCTCAGCAGGCAAGAATGCTTGCCAGCCATGCCCGAGGACCCGGGTTCGATTTCCGGTGCCTGCCCATGTTAAAAAAAAAAGAAAAAAAACTATCACTGTTAATGGTTATTTTAATACATTTAAAGTTTTCTTTTAAGGAAAAGGCAAATACTAACTAACAAGCTGATGTAATGAATTTTTTAGACTTTTCATTTGGAAATAATTTCAAACTCAGCAAGAGTTGTGAACTCTTCATTCAGATTTTCCAATTGGTGACATTTTACCACATTTGCTATGTCACTTGTATTTATATTCTCTTTACCCACACACATATTTTTTAGAAGCATTTGAGAGTAAAGTTATATACATTATATCTCTTTGCCCTTAAACACTGTAGTGTGTATTTCCTAAAAGCAGGAACATTCTCTCATATCACCACAGTACAACTGTCAACTTCATAAACTTACATTGACGAAAAACTTTATTTACTCTACCACCCATGTTCAAGTTTTGTTACTTAATCTATTAATATTCTTTATAACATTTTCCCCCCTCAATTCAGGATCCTTTCTAGGGTCAGGTATTGCATCTCTATAATTGATTTTTAAACTAAATAATAGTTTGTTTAAAAAACTTCGAAGCTTCTACAGCACTGCAAGATCCTTAGTTACTTTCAAAAGTATACAATATAAGAATCATTTTTCATTCATTCACACAACAATAAAAACAGGGCTATGCAAATGTGGTCAAATGATTTTAGACAAAGTGCTTAGGTATAAATAGTCTTTTTCAGCAATGAATGCTGGAATTCACAGGGGGAAAAATGAACCTTTAATACCTCACTTCATAAAAATAAATTAACTAAAAATGGATCACAGATTTAAATGGTTGCATTAAAACTACAGAACTTCTTCAATAAAACACAGAAGAAAATCTTCATGACTTTAGGATAGGCCAAAGATTTCTTAGATAGGACATAAAAAACATGAACCATAAAAGGAAAAAAAATGATAAAGTGGACTTCATAAAATAAAAAAACTTCAAAAGAAACCATTAATAAATTGAAAAAGGAAGCCACAAACTGGGAAAAACTATTTACAGAACACCTAACTGACAAAAGATTTGTATCCAAAATACATAAAGAAATCTCACAAATCATTTTTAAGAAGATAAACAGAGAAAAAAATAGGGAAAAAATTCAGACATTTTACAAAAGAAGATACCAATAAGTACTTGAAAAGATAATTGACATGTAAAAGAGATAATGAATATTAAATACACTGCACACCAAGTGTTGATTAAGATACAAAATAACTGGGACTCTTGTACACTGTTGGCAGAAATATAAAATGGTACAACCACTTTGTAAAAAGTTTGGTAATTCTTATAAAGTTAAACATGCACTTACCATATGACAAAGCAATTGCACTTTTAGGTATTTACACAAAGGAAATAAAACATAAATCCCAAACCTTGCAGCTTTTGATAACAGCCCCAAACTAGAAACAACGCAAATATCCACCAACAGAAGAACAGAAAAACAAATTTTATGGTTTATCCATATAATAGAATGTTACCAACAAAAGGGAACACACTACCACACATAACAATATGGACAGATCTCAAAAGCATTAGTAAAGGAAAAGAAGTCAGAAGTAAAAAGAGCAGCCTATGTGATTTCATTTGCACAAAACTCTAGAAAATCAAATCTAACCTATAGTGGCAGAAGACAGATCAGTGCTTTCCTAAGGCTGGAGTTTGGGTGTGGGAAATGACTAAGGGGTGCAGAATGACAGGGGAATGTCTCTAAGTGGTGGTCATGTTCTGTATTTTTCTTGTGGTGGTGATTACACAGGTATATAAATTTGTCAAAGTTCCTCAAAAAATATAATTAAAATGGGTTCAATTTACTGTATTTAAGTTACACCTCAAAGTTGAATTTTTTAAAACCAGGCAATATAATAAAAGTGATTAAGTAGTCTGGGAAGGACTCACTGATGAGGTGAAAAGTGAACTGAGATTTAAAGAAGGAGTCAAGTAAAGAAGGAGCCAATGACATAAAAATATGGAAGCAGGATGTTTTAGGCAGATGGCCAAACAAATACAAAGGCCCTGAAGCAGGAATGAGAAAAAAGAACAGAAAGTCTAACTGCGTCATAATAGGTGAGAACAATACTAAATAAATAGGAGGTATCTTAACGGTAGGTATTTCATAACTAATTGCTGAGTTACAGAAATATACATAAACCAGCATAAATTGGGCTTCCTCACCATGATGCTTAAATTTTATTCTTAATGAATAATCCTTAAAGGAGTTTAAACAGGAAAGTGGTATGAACTGATTCATATTTTAAAACAATCATTCTGCTCAGTAAAGAATGGGTTATAAAGGACAAAGGGTGACTGGCCGTATCCAACATCTACTCTTCCCTTCTTTCTTGCTAACGAAACTCTTTTCTCCCTAGGACAACAATGTACTGAGCTAAAAATTTTGACCAACTGGAGAGGGCCAAGTAACAATTTTGGCAAATAAGGTATAAGATCCCTAAGAAAGCATCTTTGAAGTCTTCACATGGCTTCTTGGACTTCCTTACAGCGTGGTGACAGGGCTCCAAGAAGGAAAGTTCCAGAAGGAATGAAATGGAAGCTGCCAATTCTCTTACAGCCTGGCCTTAGAAGTCCTAGAATATTACTTCTGCTAAATTCTATTGTTCAAGGCAATCCTAGGCCCAGCCCCAAATCAAGAAGAGGTCATTAAACTCCATGTCTTCATGGGGAAGTGTCAGGAAGGAAAGGAATCAATGATAGCCATCTTTAGAGACAATCTATCACACCAAATGATATAGGAAACGTTAGTGATAGTTCAGATGAGAGCTGGTGTTGGCTCAGAATTAGAAAAGAGAAGTGAATAGATGTGAAATGCTTTTTAAGGTAAAAACAACAAGGCTTGCTGATCAACTGGAAGTGAAAGGTGCGAGAAAGAATAAAGGATTTCTCCTACGTTTGTGGCCCCGGCAAGCAGGCAGAGTTAGTTACAGAAACAGAAATAATTCCAAGCAGGAAAAAAAATTAGCAGGAAGGGTAGAGTGAGAAAATTGCGGGCTTTGGCCATTTTAGGTTTAGTATGTTTATCATAAATCCAGGTAGAGATGTCAAATAGGTAGATAGATATTTGAGTCTGGGACTCATAGAGAAATTAGTGTTAGAGATAGAACTTGAGAGTCACTGGCATATAGATGATATCAGAAGGCACTGGACTTTAAGAGGTCACCTAGAGAGAAAGAGTGTAGATTAAAAAAAATAAATAAAAATTTAAAAGTCTACTGTGCCTTAAGGTTAAGCAGCAAAGCAGTGAGAAAGAAGACAGTGAAATATGCACAGTACATACAGAGAAGAATAAACAGAATTCATGTCAGGGTTTCCAAGAGAAGAGAGTGTTTCTAGAAGAGAGGATTGGTCAGCGTACACCAGACAATACTGAGAAGTCAGTAAGATAAGTCAAAAGAGACTGTCTGAACTACCAATACAAACAACACTGGGATGGTAAAAGTCCTGGCATGGGTTGAGAAAATAGTGAGATGTGAAGAGGTAAAGATTATGGAAAATTCTTTTGAGAGTTTTACTGAGAAGAGGGCTGGAAAGTAGAGCAGAATCTAGAGAGAGATGTGGGGTCAAAAGATAGACTTTAAAAGCTGCAAGATTCTAGGGTAGCCTTATAATTGCTGGTGGAAATGACCCAGAATAAATCAGGAAATTAATGGTTCAAGAAAGAAGAGATCACTGCAGGAGTGAAATATTTAAATACTTCATTTTACTGGAATTATTTTGAAAAATGATAATCTATATATAGAACAAATACTAATTCTTTTATATAGTTTTATACTAACTATATAAAACATTTTTATCTGATAAGATCTCAGCAACTTCCCTTAACTAATGAGAAAATAACACAGCCTTCTCTTATTTTTTACTACTAAGAATTTTTTAATTCATCCTGTCACACAGCATTTCTTCAATTTCATCTGGAATCTACCTCTCCCACCGCAAAAGATTATACACATTTGTTGCAATAGTATAGTACACTGTCTGTCCCTCTTCTTCTTTTTTGTTAATATATAATAGCTGTATGGGGAGCATATTAGTCTCCTAGTGCTGCCATTAACAACTTACCATAAACAGGGTGGCTTAAAACAACAGAGATGAATTCTCTCACAATTCAATCCTAGAGGCCAGATGTCGAAATCAAGGTGTCAGGAGACTGGCTGTGAAGGTGAAGCCATTCTATGTCTCTCTCCTCACTTTTGGTGGTTGCCAACAATCCTTGGCATTCCTTGGTTTGTAGACGTACTACTCCAATCTCTGCCTTCTCCTCCATGTGTTTCTGTGTGCCCTCTCCTCTTCTTTTATAAGAAGTCACTGAATTTGGAGCCCACCATAAATTCAGGATGATTTCATCTCAAAATCCTTAACTAATTATGTCTGCAAATAAGGCCATATTACTCTGAAGTTCCAGGTAGATATGAATTTTTGAGGTATACTATTCAACCCACTCCAGGGCGAAGAGATTAGTGTTAAAGAGTTCAAATCTACTTTTAACATTTAACCTCTAGAAGGTGCTATGGATGACAGGAAAACAATGTGCAATAATGCATCAAAGCCTTTCCTAAAAACAATATTCAGCTCTCATTTTAATTCTAATTCTTGTTTTGAATTCAGAAATTGTAATGGAAACCAGTAAACTCAATTGATTCTTTAGGATTTAAGAAGAACAATTTTTGGTTTCAACTCACTCACCCACAAAGTACCCCACCCTGGTTTCTTTTGCTCTCTGAATATGTATCTGTCATCTTTCATTTCCATTGTAAATCATTCCCACTAACAAACATCTTTCATATAGACACACATTCGAGGAAACTCCAAAAGAAAGGCTTTCGTACCACAGGCTAGATAACAGATTTACATCTTAAAATGTTTCTCTCCTGTATGGACTTCTGAACACTGTGGCTACCAATAGGCATGCTATATTTAACAATAGAAAATGTTAAAAAAAAGAATATAGAATTGATATCTCCTGCATTTCCATAATCAATCAGGCTGCCACCTAAATATCATCTTTTGGGTCTACTTAGAATACTGCTTCTATGCTAGTGCTCCCAAAATAATCTCATTTTTATCATACTGAGATTTAACCTGAAATTATTGGCTTTTTTTTTTTTTTTTTTTACCTAGGTCTTAAACTCCATTTACAAAAGAACTACTGCCTAAAGATTAGAAAGGTCACTAGGTGACCATGTTGTAAAGGTGGACTTTCCTGTGGAAAGAACTGGGCAGAGTAGAGAGAACTGCTCAGTCTGCAGCTTCTCACTGATAAATTCTAAGCTGCCAATTCAAAATTAAATTGCACTTGAATGATCTAGTGACTAACACCTGTATCTAGCTCTTCATGCTAATTCCCGAAGAAGGGTGCTGAGGAAATGATGGTCTACTCTGTAGCTAATCCTAGATGGACAAGAATCCCAAAAGGTAGTTGCTACTCAAAAAAAAATCTAAGAAAATCAGGCAAAATCCCCGGGAACTTAAAAACAGAAAAGTCAATCTGCTGGAGGCTACTGAGGTTGCTGACAACTATGCTGATCCAGCACTAATGCAGAAAGCCATTTTAAAATATCACTGAGAGAAATATAACTGAATAGTAGTATAGTGCTTACTATTTGTCTGACACTGTTATAAGTATTTCCATGTATTAACTCATTTTATCTTTCCAAGAACCGTATCAAGTACTACTATTATCCCCATTTTACAGATGAAAAGATTGAGGCATAGTGAGAATGAGATTAAGTAATGTGCCAAAGTCACACAACTAAATAAGCGGTAGAGCATGCAAACGCTGGTAGTTCATTCTCTAACTACCATGCCCCAACTACTAGACTACACTGCCTCTCTTCCAGTGACAGAGATTTCAAGCCTCACATTGTTGTACAGTACCAACGAGGATACCTTAAATAGTGAGCTGAAATCTGCCACCCCACTGGCTCTGGGTTTGCCATTTGGCACTGCTATTCATCCTTTTCCACCCAAATGCCCTTCAAATATACCAAGACAGTTACTATACGTTCCATAAAAAACCTTTTCCTCTCAAGTCAAACAATGCTATTTCCTTCAACTATTCCTCACAGGGTAATTTCAAAGCACCTCACTATTCTTGTAACCCTCCCCTAGATACATTTCAAAATCTGACAACATACCTCTTACGAAGTGAAGTGTCCCACCTCCAACAAAATGGACATAATTCCATCAAGACAACACACTGTCTCAGTGGTACATAATATAAGTAAACTCTAAATAGGTGAAATGCAATCCTGCCCTTGGGAGCCAATCAGGGTAAAATGATTTGCCATCTCTTAGTATTTATAGCGAAAAAGAAAAATTATCTGTGGCTATAAAAACCACTACCTCCAAAGCAATGGGAATTTACTATTTTTAAAGTCTCCTTGGAGGAAATGGAATGAACAAATTCTTTCAGTCACTAGCCATGTTGTACATGACAAATAGAAAATCAAAAATTAAATATTAGACTAACTGAAACTAAGTAGAAACTTTCCTGTCAACACTCAACTACAAAAATATACCCTTTCCTCATCCCAATCAAAATTTAAATGGAAAAGTTATTTTATATAAAGAAAAGGAAGGAGATCTAGACCCTTATTTTCCAGTCCCATTAGCCACTCTGTGTTACCAGTTTCCTATTTCTGATCCTTGAGAATACAAGAACTAAATTATATAACTAACCACAACGAAGTCAGTTATAAGGCCCTCGGCCAATGCCTACAACAATTTCTCAGTATGGCAGGTATTGTTATTACCAACATATAATCCAATTTTCTCTACAAAAATGACATGGCTGAGAGTCTGTCCTTCATCCCTAAAATTTATTCAGCTGGATTCTTGATGAGAAGATTAAACACTAGAAGACACCCCAGGAAAAACTGAAGGAGCAGAATAAAGAGAGAGAGAGAATGAATATACTTTGCCTAGTCATTTTTTTTTTTATTCCTTCTCTAACTTTAACTGGCTTGCTTGCATGAAAATAAGATTGGCTTCACATCTAGTCTTTTATAGAGCATTAAAATGTTGCTTTCGGCGGGCCCTGGTGGCTCAGTAGGCAGACGTCTCACCCGCCATTCCAAGTTCGATTCCCGGTGCCTGCCCATACAAAAAAAAATGTTCCCTGAACTTATTACTTTCCAACCCAAGGGACTGTTCAAAGAGTTACTCTGACTGTTTAAATTTTGTCTATAGATACCATTTGCTTTGGTTTATTATTACCTATACCCGCTTTGTTTCAGAGCAGGAAAAAAAAAAAAAACAGAAAAGAAGAGAAAAAATAAACACAATTACCAATAAATGTATTCTTTTCTTCTCAATTCAAAGTAAAGCAACAGTGTTATTTTTATGATTCTGTATCTCAGAAATATGAACTTTTAGTCTAAGAGTATTCTTAATCAATTTCCACATGGAAGAGCATTTTTCTAGAAATCTTTAAGATATCAGAAATAATAAAATTTTAATATTCCAAAATCAAGCCCTTTATTTACAGAAAAGAAGCAGATTCATGAGACAAATTATCATAATGTAACAGTCTGTAGAGAAACCTCTCAGCAAAGAACCTGGCACAGAGCTACGAATATAGAACCCTATTATTACCTAATGGCATACTTTACCAAGTAATAAAAAAATAGCGTATAACACAACTTTATTTCATTTTTTGCAAATCACAGGTCAAATGACCTCTTAAAATAAGATTCTAAACTCAATGTTTGTTTATTTTAAGCTTAATAAATATTTACTGAGTCTACACTTAAAATCTTTCTATCACCTAGATTCTAGACTTGATCTTAATATCTAAAGCCCAATTTCCTTAGAATAGCATTCAAAGGCAATCTACACTCCCCATCTCCTCTCTAGCCACATCTTCCTGCTCTCTAAACCCTCCATGTCCTTTTAGACCTCTGCATATTTCCACTTGATGCGTCCCTTACTCATCATCCTTTCAGATTTAGGAATACCTTCTTTCCTGATTTGTCTATAAGTAGTAAAGGCACCTGCCTCTGGGCTCACAAAGCACTCTAGACTTTTGTTCATTCATTCAAAACAATTACTGAGCACCTATCACGTGCCAGGAACAATTCTAGGCAAACTGTTGGTCAGCACTGAACATAACAGATCAAAATTGCTGCACTCTTGAGATCCATTTCTAACAGAGTGAAACAGACCATAAATGTAAGAAAGCAAAATATACAGCATATTAGAAGATGATAAATAGTAGGGAGAAAAAAAATAAAGCAAGGAAGGGGGATATGGAGTATAAGGGGTAAGGGCAGAGGTGCAATTTTAAACAGGGTAGTCAGGAAGGCCTCAATAGAAGATAACATTCAAGCAAAGATTTGAAAGCAGCAAGGAAGTGAGTCATGTATATATCTGGAAGAATTTTCCAGACAGAAAGAAGAGTAAATATAATGGCTCTGTGGTAGAAGTATACTTCGTGTATCTGAGAAATAGCAAGGAGTGAAATGAGAGAGCTGGAATCAAAGAGGGCAGACAGGAGTAGTAGGTGATGAGTGCAGAGAGGTAGAGAAGTAATGGGATCAGATCAAGTAGGACTTTGTGGCCATCATAATTACTTAGGCTTTAACTGGCTCTGAAGGCTCTGGAGGTTATCAGAAGGGTGGCATGATCTGACAAGATTTTAACGATATCACTCTGGCTACTGTGTTGAGAATAGATGGAAGGGAGAAGCAGGAGACTAGTTAGGGTATTATTTCAAAACGCTAGCAAGAAGTTATAGTAGCTTGAACCAGGATACTAAGAGAGTTGGCAGGAAGAAATAGTTTCTAGATTTGTTTTGAGAATGTAGCCAAAAGAATTTGCTGACAGGGATTATGTTCAGAATTAAAGAAAAGAGAAGTCAAAAAAAGAATAACCAAAGTTTGTGGCCTAACTAACTGAAAAGATGGCGCTCCCACCAATTCAAGGTGGAATAGGTTTGTAAGGGAAGGTTCAAGAGCTCCACTGAGGATATGTTATGCTAACAGTCTATTAGACATCCAAGTTGAGATGTAAGAAGACTGTTGGATATATGACTCTGGAGTTTGGGCTAGAGATATAAATTTGGGGGTCATGAGGGAATAAATAGTATATATTTAATGAGACTGGGTAATATAAGGGAATAGATATATATATATATATATATATATATATATATATATATATATATATATAGAAAAAAAGGGGGGGTGGAGTTCAAGGACTGAATCCAATGGCATTCAACATTAAGAGGGGCTAAATAAATGAGGAGGAACTAGCACAGGAGATTAAGAAGCAATCTAAAGCAAGGCAAAGCGGAGAAACCAGGAAAGTTAAGTGTCTTCTTAGCCAAGTACAGAATCTATTTCCAGGAGGAGAGAGTAACCAACCTTGTCAAATGCAGCTTTTAAAGTAAGCTGTTCTAGTTTGCTAGCTACCAGAATGCAACACACCAGAGATGGATTGGCTTTTAATAAAAGGGGATTTATTTCATTAGTTCTTCAGAGGAAAGGCAGCTAACTTTCATCTGAGGTTCTTTCTTACATGGGAAAGCTCAGGGTAATCTCTGCTGGCCTTCTTCCCAGGCCTCTGGGTTCCAACAACTTTCCCCAGGGTGATTTCTTTCTGCATCTCCAAAGGCCTGGGCTGGGCTGAGCTGCTTATGCTGAGATGAGGTATGCTGAGCTGCTTGGGCTGCGCTACGTTGAGTGCTCTCATTTAAGTACCAGCCAATCAAATCAAACATCATTCATTGCAGCAGGCACGCCTCCTAGCTGACTGCAGATGTAATGAGCAACAGATAAGGTTCAGAACCATTGCCTCATATTCACAGCAACAGAACTAGGCACCTTCACCTGGCCAAGTTGACAAGTGACTCTAACTACCACCACATAAGCTAAAGCCTGAGAAGTGAGTACTGCATTAGTCATGAAGGAAGCTATTGATGTCCTCATAAGAGGAGTTTGGGTAAAGTCATGAGGATGAAATAATGTTTAGAATAGTTCAAGAGAGAGTAAAAGGAAGGAAGTGGAGACAAGGAGTAGAAAAATGCTTTAAGGTTGTAACAGAAAACAAAAATGGTATGTACATAGAACAGGAAATGGTGTCAAAAGAAGGCTTTTTAAAGATGGCTTACTTCTGCCCTGTCCCCTACGATCTATTTTCAACACAGGAGCCATAATTATCATGTTAAAACATGTCATAGCATGTCACTTCTATGTACCATTCCCACCATTGGCTTTTCACTCATCCAAGGCATAAGACAAAAGACCTTCCAACAGCTCACAAGGCTGAGGGCCACTATATACATGGCACACTCCACAATTCCAGGGGTGCCATTCATTTAGAACAAGGGTTGGGGAACTAAGGCAGGCAGGCCAAATCTGGACCACTGCCTGTTTTACTATGACCCATGAGCTAAGAATGGCTTTTACATTTTTTAAAGGTTAGAAAAAAATCAAAAGAATAATAATTATTTCATGACATTATATTTATATGAAATTCAAACTCTAATGTACATAAATAAGGTTTTATTTGAAAGCACCCCCTTCATTTGTTTATGTATCACCTATGGTAGCTTTCATACTATGACAGCAGAGTTTAAGTTGTTACAATAGAGACCACATGACTCACAGAGCCTAAAAATATTTACTATCTGGCTATTCACAGGAAAAGTTTGCCAACCCGATTTAGACTAAGATACAAGCATCACCCCCTAGCTTTGGAGGCTCTTACAAGGCCCTCTCTCCACCTCCTTCCAACTTTATCTCCTTCCCATCTCCACCTCAGTCACTCTGTTCTATCCAAATTGCCTTCTTCCTCTTCCCAGAACATGAAAAGCTTCTCCTGAGTCTTCTGCCTAAAATGCTGTCTGGAATGCTCTTCTCCCAGAGAGCTATATGGCTTCCTACAAACCTCCCTCAGGTTTTTGCTCAAATGTCCCCCATTCAGGGAGTCTTCCCTCATTACCTAAAAAAAATAGAACTTTCTCCCACATTCTTAGACCTCAGCACTCCCTTTATCATTTTCCTCTTTCATTTTTTTCTCCATAGCACTCATACTATGTATTTTACTCATTTCTTTTGTCTTAATTTTCTATCACCCCACCCCCACCCCCATAAGGATGTTATCTCAAATGATGACAGGGATTTTTTTTCCTGTTTTGGTCACAGCTTATCCAGCAATACCTAGTACAAGGCATGGTAGGTTTTCCATAAATATTTGTCCAACAATTAAATGAATTAAGAACTTTGTTATTCCCAAACAGATGTCACGCTCTCTCCTGTCTAAGTATCTGGGCTCATGCTTTTCCCTTAACTCAAATACCGTTTCTTCCACCAAGCTAAAACCTCTATTCTGGCACTGGACCCTCAATAAACTGACTTCAGCTGAGGGGACCTACTCTTCCCTCTGTTTTCATAATGCACAGTCTTTGTTAGGGTCTTGTAGTGAGAAGTAAAAATTCAGAATGCACTATTCTACTAAAAGTCAAATCAAATCTGATTACTGATTTACTAAATCATAAACTAAATTTCAACTTCCAAGTTGACCAAGATGATGGCATAACACACTTCAAACTTCCATTCCCCCACAGAATCTTTTGTAGAACTATCAAAAATTGGCAGAGGCAGCCTCCTCAATACTTTAGAAAACAGTTAACATGGTTGTAATAACTGGGCAAATACCAAATCAAGAAAATACAGGTGTATATACAGTAGAAAGAAAAAGTACCACACTAATGCAAAATGTTAATAATGGCAAGGGGGGTAATATTGGAATTCTGTATATACTGCATGATTTTTCTGTCAATCTACAACTTCTCTAATAAAAAAATTAATAAAATCTATTTGTTTATTTATTTATTTAAAAACTGGAAGAGTCGGTGCAAGAGTAGCTCAGTGGTAGAATTCTCGCCTGCAATACAGGAGACCCGGTTTGATTACCGGAGACGGCACATGCCAAAAAAAAAGAACTGGTAGAACCTCCTGGTACCCTTGCTAGCACTTTCCTGGCCCTTCTCCGACACAGGGTGGACTCAGTCTTTGCTCTCACTGGTCCCTGGTGCTATTCCAGAGGGAGTACAGTAAACCTATGCACACCCTGGGGTTTATGTATGTTAGTATCAGTCTACCAGGAGGCTTACTGAAAAACTGAACTTGATTCCTCCAAGAATTTGCCCCTGCAGGCAGAAGCAAGTTGCAGACAGTTAAAGTAGTATAAGAAGCAATTAAGGAGAGTGGTTCTGGGAAGATGGCAGAATTGGATAGGTCAAGTTTACCCCTGCTCTAAGGAAGAGTTAGAGAAGGGATGGGAAGGCGACTGAGACTGTGATTCCAGGGTGTTTAAGTAAGCTGGGAGGGTCTTCTGCACCACACAGGAAGGCCCTAGTTACAAAAACAGAGAACCGGAGACCATGTGGCTGGTGCTAACAGCCTAATGTGCCCCTTTCCAAAAGGAAGCCCGGAGCCCTCAGGAGTACAGAACAGACAGGGAGGCAGGGACTAGAAAATAAGCCAAGCCACATTTCTTGAAGGCACTGCCCTCACCAGCACAAGCCCACAACCTAAGACTCACCCCAGGCACTTGAATGCTGTCACCCACACGCCATCACCTGCACCCCACTTCCCGTGCCCCAAATGCCCCTACCCCACCACCTAGTCCCCCAAGCATGTACCCAACCCACACCCACACCCCAAGCATGCACGCACACGCCTGCCCCAGCCCAACCCACCTCTCCTGCACCCCTCCGGAGACCCACTTCCCCTTGCCTGCCCCCTGCAGATAGTTGCCAGCACATAAAGGCTGCAGCACTCACCTTTATACCCAGGCTATACTAACCACAGCCCATACAATCGCACAATCCCATCCAGCTCTCCCTGAGGTCTGAGCACATATACATCAGTTTATGGCCCTCTTAGATCTGCACATGGGCATGGTTTCCAGTCACAGCCCCAAGATCTGGGCAAGTCCTGACCTGCGCATCCGGGCCATATCCACAAGCTCAACTCCCACTGCTACTGAGCCCTGCACATGCACACACAAGGGTCCCCACCCCCTACACTAGCTCACACCAGGGCCATGCCTCCCAGACCCTGGCACCCGCACAGCCACATTCTCCCCACCACTGGGTGCCCACGCATTCATGCAGTGCCTTCTTCA
>PVIY010050361.1:0-16245 GCA_004026745.1 Myrmecophaga tridactyla
ATAGTATCAGTCATCAGCTGATTTCTGGGTGATTCAAATATAACAATATCTGAGTGTCAATATCTACCTCCCAACCAGGCCACCTCTTCTTCTTCCTGGTCCCTAATTTCAGCATCAAGCTTTCACATTCCTGCACCTTTTATATAAAGCATTCATGAAAATAAGCACAAGTTCACAGGCCCACAAGCCCAGGCCCATAAGTGGGACTCCGAGGTGCAGTCCTAACTGGGCTAAATGTTCAGAATAGCACTGTATGGGAGCTTTACCCATGGGCCAGACCTTCAACGGCTCCAGGACAGGACGATGTCTCTGAGAAACTTTTGGTGGAAACATATGACCTCCTTCCCCCTTCTGTCCTCTTCCTACCACCCCAATGCATCCCTTCCCTCATGCATGAGCATATGGAAGTTAGGCACTGAGCCAAATGAAAATGTTGTGGGAATTTGAGCAGGACAGCGTCATCTGCTCTAAAGATGCATCTCTGGCTTTCCAGCCCTCACTGACCTGTCGATCCTTGTCGATCATAAGACCATTGACCCCAAAGGGGTCCTAAATATCATCTAGATAAGAAAACCAAGGCCAGCTCAAGGACATTTGGAATTTACATTCATAGCATGGAGAGCCCCTGCTTTTGACTCTGATCTTCACACTTCAACCCCTTTGGATGCCCTATGAATCTTCTGCATTTTTCCAGGAACATGGTCCAACTGTGCTCACCTTATCCAAGCCGCCCTTTCACCTCCTTATGAAGTCACATCAGGAGCACAGAGGTCTTTGTGTGAACAGGCCAACCTGGAAAGCTACCTTTGCATTTGTTCCTAAAACACAGGATCAGAGGAGCTTTGGACATGGAAGGGCTCAGCTCAGGTCTGGGATCTGATGCTTTGTAGGGGCAAGACCTTGGGCAAGTGACAACTCCTGACTTCTGGTGCCTCATCTGTGCAGTGGAGATATTAAGCCTGACTCTCTGGAGGTGAGGATCAGAATACGACTGTAGCTGCCAGTCTCAGCTGGACACACTACAGGTTCTTGAGGCTGTCTTCTGTCTCCTCCTAGAATCTTGGATGTGCTGAGCTCCTGTGAGCTCAGTTGGTGCCCCATAATAGACATATTTCCTTGTCTGTTCTATTTGCATTTCTTTGATTTCTGAACAGACTGTGCCCAGTCAGCGAGAAGCGTGCCTCTATGGGTACCTATGGCTGTATGTTTCCCACTCCTATTTTGGAGCCTGAATCAATAGGCACCCAAATGCTGTTGTTTTCCCTCATCGTTTTCATGAGGAGGAGTTACCTCCTTCCAAATCTGGAAAGCAGGTTAGAAGAAAATAGCTCAGCAGACTTGCTTCCCCTCATTGTCTGGCCAATGCAGGGCTGTTTGTGTTGGGTTTCCATATGGCTTCATGAGAGGCATTGCTTTTCCTGTAGCATCTCCTGCAGCTATTGGCTGCAGTCCCGGTGGACAGTCCTCATACCTGCCAATGGCTTCCCATCTCAAAACCTACTGTGCTTACTGTGTCTCCCAGCAGTTCTGCTTCAGCAGTTTCCCTACTGAAGTGGGGAGTTGGAGGTGGAGTGGATAGTCACTTCCCCAGGAACAACCTTTAATCAGCAGGGTTAGCAGTCTCTAGGTTCATGTCCCAGCCTCCTGTTATTCAGGCCAATTCTGAGGTACAATTTACAGGGTTCCTGAAAAGGAACTGGGAACAAGCCCCAGTTGCCCACATAAGTGGTCTGCTCAACAATGCTCCTTTATTGGCTTTCTTTCTCTCACATTCCTCACTCTCTCACTCCAGTCTCCCGGGATGACCTTCCAAGTAAACTCCCTTAGCCCCATTCCATGTCTCAGGCTCTGCTTGTGAGGATACCCAAGTTAAGATCATGTTCTTAAACCAAAACATGAGCCAGGCTATTGGAGAGCAGTGAGTGGGAGGAGGGGAAGCGCTGGCTTAGGAGGAGGAGACGTGAGTTCCAGCCCTATATCACTGTTTCATGAGCAACTTCACTAATTAGTGTGTTGAATGCATAAATGAATGATTGAGTCAAGAAATGATGATGGTTATAGCTTTGCTTACTTGGCAGATTAGGAAACTGTGTTTGCTAGTTTTAGCACTTACCAACAATTTCTGGACATGCATTGTCATTCTCTGATGAATGACATCATGTGACTTATTTTGACCAATGAAATGTGATCATAAGTGATGTGTTTCACCTCTAGATGAAAGCATTTAGAAGCCAGTGTGCAATGCTCTTTGCTCCCTTCCTCTTCTCCTACAAACCCTGAAGTAACATGTTAAGATGGAGGTGCCAGAAGACTGATGCAGCTTGACTGTTAAGCCACTTCATATAGGACAGAGAACCTGGAATTGCCCTGATTCACAATGGATTTACTTTGTGAGAAATACTTTTGTTCTTTTGACCTGCTGAGATTTTGATGCTCTTACTTGTTACTGCAGCATAACTTAGTACATCCTGACTGATACAAAAACAAAACCCCAGAGGAGCTGATGGCAGAGCTGGGCCTGAACCTGGATATCTCCTGTCAGCTTAGGTAGCACTTATCACTGACGGAAGTCTCTGTTCATTTCCAGGAATCTGGAAGCAAGGTAATGTGGCCAAAGGGTATGCCATTTCCATTCCATTCCATTTGACCAATCCCAGTGAGCTCTTTAAAAGTTCTGTTCCTACTTCACCATCTGGCCTCTGTTTACCCAATTTAAAGAAGGGTTAGACAAGCTCAGTTGTTCTGAAACCATACTCTTCAGAGCCCCTGGTTCCACAGGGGGGCCATGGATTAAGTAGGAGGGTAGAGGGCTATGCCCCTTGACAGAATATCTACTCCTCTATCTGTTTTGTATTTGGGTGTTTCTACATTAGAGGAGATTCCATCAATAGCAGTTTGATAAACACTATGTTGGATGGTCTGTGCCTCTGAGATGAGGGTGTTTTAGCTACAGACTTCTGAGAACATGACTTCATCTATTCCTACTGTACTCTGTCCAAATGGGAATTTCCAGAGGCCCTCAATCATGACGCCAAGCCATCCCACAAATTCTAAGATCCCCAGTGTGAACAATATAAAGAGGACACTTTCTAATAGGCAGGTTTTCTGTGTCCGGGATGGGCCAGTCACCAGCTCCCCACCCAACTCCTGATGGGCCAACCAAACACAGAGCATTCCCTTGGACTATCAGCCCTCACCCTCCCTAAACAGGGAAGAAAGCTCAACAAAAGTGTGAAAAGTATGGGAACAAGTTCTGGAGATCTGGTCTCTAATTCCAACCCCATCACTATCACTGTGTGACTAAGTTTCCTTTTCTGAAAAAATAATAAGACCAAACAGATGAGTGTCAGGCTCAGCACCGTACTAAGTAGATGACATTCTTTATCTCATAATGAAGGATGTGCCATATGATAAGTGGAAGAGGGAAGGGTGGGGAGCTTTGGCCTATGGAGAAGAATTGGGAGAGATGCATGAGAACTGGCTTCAAAACTCAATGGAGGGAGGGGTGAGGGGTATGGTATGTATGAGTTTTTTCTTTTTCATTTCTTTTTCTGGAGTGATACAAATATTCAAAAAAATGATCATGGCAATGAATACACAACTATGTGATGATATTGTGAGCCATTGATTGTATACCATGTATGGAATGTTTCTATGTTAAGAATGTTTGTGTGTTTGCATGTTGTTTTATTAATAAAAATATTAAAACAAAGCAAAACAAAACAAAAACCCAATGGAACTTTAACAGGGAGGACGGGTTTAGGTGTTAGTTTTCATCACAGCAGTTATCACTACCTGGCAGAGTATTTTCTGTTTATCTGTTTAGAATGTCAGTCTCATGAGGTCAGGACAGGGGGTCTTTGTTTGTTTACTGCCATGCAAAAACAGGGCAGGTACACAGTAGGTACTCACCAAATGTTTATTGAATGATTGAACTTTGTCCTGAGTGGCTTCCAAGAGATGAAAGTTCCAAGGAGGCAGATGAGCAATGGTCACTGATTTTCTCCTGCCTATCCCTTCCCTTCAACAGCTCTGCCCATCCCTTCTTCCTCTGCCCTAAACCCCTTCTATGTCCCTGAGGCAGCCACTTCCTCTCTTAATTGGAGTAGAGTCAGACTTCCCAGCGCTCAAAGTGGTGGTTCAGATGAATCTAATCAGGGCTGACAGAAAGTGGGTGATTAATTAGCTGAGGAGGTTGGAGGTGGGTAGTTGCTGAGCTGAGCTGAGCAGAGAAACAAAAGAAAATTATCCACAGAAAGGGAATCACTCCCCACCCCACCCCCACCAATACACACCCATCATCCCAAACTGTGGGCTGTGGTAGCCCTTATGTTGGCCCACCCAATTGGGACTCATCAAAATTGCAGTTAATTTCAAGGCATTATTCAGAGGGTGGGCTGGGAATAGTATAGTTGGGTGTGAGGATGGTGATAAGGGAGAAGTGGAGATGAAGTGTAGGTTCAAGTTCAGGTGGTCAAGTGGATGAGGACATTCCCATTGCTGCAATCCAGAAGGGGAGCAGCAAGCTTGGGGGAGATGAGGACAATGTTGTCATGGTGAAAATCAAGGAACAGTGGCTAGGTAAAGCTCCAGGGGTGCAGGGCGAGCACTCAAGAGACACTGATGGAAAAGGAGAGGTGGTAGAGTGAGGAGAGTGGGGGGTGGAGAACAAAAGCATGAGGAGCACCAAGATGTTAGGGTTGGGTGGGAGACAAGCCCAGAGGGAGATTGGGACTCAGTGCTCTCCTGGCCCTGGAGATAAGTCCCTGACACTAGTGTTGCTATTCAGAATCCCAAGGCTGGTTGGACCCTCACTTACATCCTAGCACTCCCCAGGTGTCCTGTCCTGAATTGTGTAAACCTGGATCTTGTCATGCCTAAGGCTAACTCCAACATCCTTCCAAGTTACGCAATCTAATAATGGGATATCCTCTCTTTTTTTATTTGCTTATACTAATTTGAGCTAGGTTTCTGTTCCTTGTAGCTGAAAGAATTCTCTCTGATACATGCTGTGGTGGCTTGGGCCTATATACTCCAGAAAAACATGTCCATAAACTTAATCCATTACTCTGGGTGTGAACCCTTGTAAATAGGACACTTTGACAAGGTTACTTGAGTTAAGATGTGGCCCAACTGAATAAAAATATGTCTTAATCCTGTTATTGTAGCCCTTTATAAGCAGAATGAAATTCAAACACACGGAAAGAAAGCCATATAGGGAGCAGCCAAAAGCTGGAAGTCAATGGAACCAAGAAGCCAGGAGAGACCACCATGTGCTTTGCCATGTGACAGAAAAGCCAAGGACCAAAGATCACCAGCAGCCAGTCCCAGAATGGTACAGTCTTCTAGGAGAAAGCCTCACCTCAATGATGACTTGATTTTGGACTTCTCTTAGCCTCAAAACAATGGGCTAATAAATTCCCAACATTTTAGCCAACTCATTGCATGGTATTTGTTTTTAATTAGCCATGAATCTAAAACAAATGCCCTAAGGCTAATGGCTCTTGGGTGTGATTCTTGAGTTCCACTGTGAAACCTTTGCTTGATTTGAAGATTTTTCCAACATCACCCAGACACTTCTAGTCCTCAGGCTACACCAGTTGCCCTGACTGTGTTAGTTATCTACTGTGGGTGTTAATGATTAACTCAAAACTTAGTGGCTTAAAACCACAATAAACATTTAGTATTTTAGAGTTTCTGAGGGTTAGGATCCAGGAGTGGCTGAGCTGGGAGGCCTGGCTAAGGGTCTCTCAGGAGATTTCAGTCAAGATGTTGGCTTGCCTGGGGCTAGATCACTTCCAAGTTGACTCACACATGTGGCTGGAAATTGGTGCTGGCTGTTGGCCAGGGCCCTCACTTCCTTACCACATGGATTCTCCTCAGGGTTCTGGAGTGTTCTCATGACAAGGCAGTTGGCTTCTGCCAGAGTGAATGATCCAGAAAGCAAGGAAGAAGCCACAATGCCTTTTATGACCTAATCTCAGACAGCACCATCATTTCTGCAGTGTCAGAATGGATAAGCCTTGCCCATCATAGGAGAAAACTATGCAGGGGCATGAATACCAGAAAGCAAGGATCACTGGGGGCTACTGTGAGGGGTGCAAACTCTAAATCACCTGGTGACTCTACACCTTCCTGGCATCCCCATTATCCTGGAGAGAAAAGCTCACCCCAACTTCTCTGCTTAAGTGAGTTCCATCCAGAAGGGAAATATCCCTGTCACCCCCACCCTTGTGGGTGCCTGCCCCAACCCATCCCCCAGAACTATAGGGCCAGACAATCTTAGGAAAAGCCTCTAGCCCACCAGCCCAACCTCAATATGATGGCATTAGGCTCATCCCCTTCTCACTTTCCCCTTGGGTACAGAAGGCATGGTATTGGCAATCTTGGAGCTATTACTATAACTGTGGTGGAGTCTTCAGTTTCCTTCTTTGACAAGGGTATCATAAGTGATGACAAGCTATGGGCCAGAGGGGTTGGACTGACATAAGATGGGACATATGCCAGAGCTATTCATACAACAAGAGTCCAGGGGTCAGGGTTATTCTTCCTTATTGTGGTAACATAAATAAAACAAACAACTTCCCATTTTAGCCACTTCTCAGTGTACAATTCATTAAAAATTGCATTCACAATGTTGTACTACCAACACCAGTACCTTACCAAAACTTTTCCATCACCCAAAGGAGAAAACTCTGAACTCACTAAGCATTAACTCCCCTTCTGCCTCCCTCCTCCCCTGGTAACCTCTAATCTACTTTCTATTTCTGTGAGGCTGCATATTCTCGTTATTTCAAATAAGTGGAATCATAAAATATCTGTCCCTTTGCATCTGACTGTGATGTTTAGGTCCTGGTGTCAACTTGACCAAATGAATATGCCAAGTTGTCTGGTCAGACAAGCACTGGCCTGACCGTTGCTGCAAGGATATTTCGTGTCTGGTTGATAAACCAGAAGGCTGTGGTATTAAGACATCTGTGGCGATTATAGCCACAATTAAGGCGTGTCTCCCACAGTGAGATAATCCAATTAGTTGAAGGCTTTTAAGGAAGAAAAGAGACTCTTTCACTGCTTCTTTAGTCAGTGAGCCTCTCCTGTGGATTTGTCCAGACCCGTCACTGGAGCTGCCAGCTTCAGAGTCTGCCCTATGGATTTTGGACTCTTCCATCCCCATGGTTGCGTGAGAAATTTTTATAAATCTCATATTTACAGCTAGGTCCTGTTGGTTCCGTTTCCCTGAAGAACTCTGAGTAATACAGGAGGTCATTGACAACTTTTTCAAGTGCAGTTTTGGTGGACTGATGAAAACCTGATTGGAGTGGCTGAAAGAAAGCATGGGAGAAGAGGAGAGGACGTGGAGACTGTGGTACAGTAGACAGCCCTTTGAGCAGCTTTGCTATAAAGGGAAGGACGGGGTGGGACAAAGGTAATGTGGACTTTCTTATAAGATGGGAGAAATTATGTATTTGTATATCGAAGGGAATGATGCCACCCCCCATCCATCCATCCACCCATTTTCCAACCACCCACCCATCTCCCCATCCATCCCACCAGGACTCCTGTGCAGGAGCTGGTTGGATAAGCTGCCTATCCTGGCGGGTCTCACAGGCTGAGAGTGGGACACCAAGATATCAATAACAATAGCCGTGGAGGGTGAGGAGTGCTGTGGAAGCACAGAGGACAGAGTGCCTGGAGATATTAGGGAAGGCTTCACCATGATGGTGATCTTTAGGTGGGGTCTTAAAGGAGAAGCAGGAGTTTATCTTGTAGACAAGGGAGAGGTGGCACTATGGAAAGAAGAGCCCTTATGCAAAGGCAAAGGCACATGACAAGCATGGAGGACTTGGGCTGGGTCTAGGTTTAAAGGGCCTTGCATCCTTTCCTTGTAGGCAAAAGGAAGCCCATGAAGGGTCTTGGGCAGGCAGGGGAGTGACGTGATTAAGCATGGAGTCGGGCATTGTTAGCGTCCAGGTGGGCATGAAGGTGACCACCCGGAGGCAGGATATAGAACACAAAGGGAAAGAAGAGCAGCTTGGAGAGAGAGGGTGGGAAGAGGACACAGTCACAGAGGTGGGCCTTTTGTCACCGCCAACTGGTCTCACTCTGTTGCCCATTCCCTGCTTCTCCAGCCCTCACAGTGAACTGGTTCAATCTTCCCCGATTTCTGGGTCTTAGAAGGCATCTAGCCCAGTTTCTAATTGCAACAGGGATCCCTTCCTCAGCATCCAGCTTCAACCTGAACACTCCCAGAGACCAGGGACGGGGAACTCACTACTGGTGTCCAGGAAGGGCTCTTTTGTATCTTTCAAGAATGTTTTCATTAACACGCACACATACTTTTTATTAAATAAAGACAATAGGCTTAACATATTGTTCTGTAACCTGTTTGGTTTTTTGCACGTACATTGTGAGATTATTAATGTATCTAGGTCTCATCATCGTTTTATTAGCTGCAGAGTATTCTGTGGTGAGAAAGTCCTTGATTTAATCACATCCCTCCAACAGACATTTAGGCTCCACACCCCCCCCAAAAAACTTTCCTATTATAAACAATGCTCTATGTACCTCCTGGTTCGTAAATCTTTGAGCAATAAAATTGGACTGCTTAACCTTGGGGGTTAATATGGCCCTCTGGCTAACGTCATAAAGGAAATTGATTTTTATTTTCAAAGTCAACGGGTGATAAAGTGAACAATGGTTGCCAGGCAACCTGTGAGGAGGGCTCAGGGTTGAGGCCAGAGCGAACAGCAGCCTCCCCCTTCTTGAACACCTCTCTGCAACTTGTTCCACCAGAGCCACCTCAGCTTCAGCTTCCTCCAGCCCAAAACCCTGCTCTGACACCCAGAGAAGTGGCAATGAGACTCAGTCATTCAAAACATCCCTTCCAAAGTGATGTCAGTGGTTCAGCAAAGTTTTATTGAGAACCTGTTGGGTTGTATTAGGGGCTAGGACGGCAGAGATGCGAAGGGCAGTTGTGTCTTCATCAGAACTGAATCTCACACTATTCTTCAAGATTGGGTTTGGAATTGGGAGGTGTTAACCTGCAGAGTTTATTGATCATAGCTTCTTTTTCTGCTTCAGGGTAGCTGACGTATAGGATCCACTCCCATCAGTAATATGTTGTCAAAGGGGAGGTATGGAAGCTCCCTAAGCTAAGAAATGAAGTGATCACAACAGATGATAATCAACTGGATCAGAGTTTAAAATCTGGTGTTTTCCAAGTGGCTCTTTTGCACGCAGCATTTTCACAAGGAGTGCAGAACCTAGGCTCAAGAGGGCCTGGGAAACCTGCATTGTCAGGTCCCAAGAGAGAAAGAGGGCAGAGCGTGAGGGTGCCGGGATCCACTGTGACACGTGAGTTTGATTCAGGTCTACAGCAGCCACTTCCTGAAGGAGTGGGACAGTAGGACATCTGATGCAGTTTTTCTCCCTTTAAAAGTGAGTCTGTAGTATTTTACTATTGTCTGTTTTAAAAAGAGAAAAGAATGTAATTTATATTCTTTTCAACGTTGTTGTATTTACAGATTTTTTTTTGTACAGATTATGTACAGATTTTTTTTTTTTGCGTGTTTTAGAATATAAACTGTTTAATTCAGAAAAAAAAAAGTTAGTCTGCTAGGGCAGGCCATGGTGGCTCAGCAGGCAGAGTTCTTGCCTGCCATGTTAGAGACCCGGGTTCCATTCCTGGTGCCTGCCCTTGCAGGAAATATATATATATAAGTCAGTCTGCTTGATATATTCTTAGTTTAACTTCTGTTACTTAATTAAATCTGCATTTTCTCTTATGGAAGCTTTATAAAATTATAACTCTTAAGAGAGTGTTCCAGAATACAGATGGTTGTAATATAATTCATATGAATACACTATTTGCATTTTAATGGACCCCCTGGAATTAGATCACATAAGTATTGTATTTTAAATGAATAAATAGTTTCACTATTACTTTCACCATCATTGAAGTTTGACATGACCAAGTGGAGATATTAAATCTATTTCTATATGCTATGAGGTGTGACAAGAAATCTGTAAAAGAAACCTAATATTTATCTTGGTAAATGTTGATTCAGTTTTATAAAGAAAAGAAAAACCCCACAAAGACACCAAAACAATGACAACACGCCAAGCTATACTTATTAGTATTTTGTAAGTTTAATCCTAGATTTCAGTGATTCAATTTATGGAGCTGACATTTTGCTTTTGTTTATTTCATGTTTTATTATGTCATTTTAACCTAGTTTTGTTCATGATATTCTTTGCAGTTCAAACTTTTCTAAATTTTGTTTGGTGAAAGAAAATGTTTCTTGTATAAAAAAAAGGGAGGCAGGTGGGGAGATGGTTGGAAGGAGCAGATCTGAGGGGTCAAGTGGAGTTTAACTAAAGACTGTTTCCTCCACCTGCAGCCTTGGAGGCTGGTGCAGCTCCTTGGAGGGGGGGGGGTCACACCTTCAGGGCTCACCTTTGAACATCAGGGGCCATCAAAGGATTTTGAGCAGGACAGGAAGAGAAATAAATCAATAATTTAGCAACTCTCCCTCTATGAAGTGTAAGAATGACAGAGGAGGGGATGGGGATGGAGCAAAGACCCATAAGGAGGCCCTGGCTTCCATCAGGAAAAGATGCCCCAAGGCCTAAAAAGGTGGTAGGAGAAGCCTAGGAAAGAGAAGAGAGAGCCAAGAGGCTCCTGGAATTGAGTTGCTGCCCACTGCGGCAGGGGCCTGCCAGAAATGGAACGAGTCCGCTCTAGTCTAGTCTTGCCTCAGCCACTTCACCTTACTTGCTTTGCAGGGGTGAAATTCCCTGTCCTTCCCCTCAGGAATATAAAACTTAAAAGAGTCATAATAAAGTCACCTTCACTGTCAGGAATGTCTGGGACTTTTACACATGTTTTCTCATTCAACTCTAGAGCTGGGCACTGTGATTATCCCCATTTCATAGATGCAGAAACTGAGGATCTGATCATTTGGTGACTTGGCCAAGGAAAAACAGCCAGTGTTGGAGCTGACATTTCAACTTATCTGATCCATAGTCCCTGATCTTTCCTACAGCACTGTCTTCAAATGATATTTTTAAAATAGCTCTGGTGAACTTCCTCAGCATGATAAAAGTCACAGCATAGAAGAACTCATAGCTAACATCATACCCAACAGTGAAAGACTGAAAGCTTTTGCCCAAGATCAGGAACAAGACAAGGATGCCTGTTTTTACCAGTGTTATTTAATAGTGTACTGAAAGTTCTAGCCAAAGCAATCAGACAAGAAAAAGAAAAAGGTATCCAAATTGGAAAAAAGAAGTAAAACTTTCCCTATTTGCAGATGACATGATGCTATATATAGAAAATCCAGAAGACGCTACATGAAAGCTACCAGGCTAATAAATTCAGCAAAGTTGCAGGGTACAAAGTCAACATGCAAAAATCAGTAATGTCTCTAAAAAAAAAAAAAATCAGTGGTGTTTCTGTATACCAACAATGAATAATTTAAAAGAAAATCAAGAAAAAAATTCCATTTATAATAGTACCGAAAAGAATCAAACATCTAGGAATAAATTTAACCAAGCATGTAAAGGACTAATACACTGACAACTACAGGACATTGCTGAAAGAAATCAAAAAAGACATAAATAAATAAAAAGACCTCCACTGTTCATGGATGGGAAAACTTAATTTTGATAAGATGTCAATACTACCCAAAATGATTTATAGATTCAGTGCAATCTTGGTCAAAATTCCAACAGACTTCTTTGTATAAATGGAAAGCCAATCACCAAATTCATATGAAAGAGCAAGGGGCCCTGAATAGTCAAAAACATTCTGAAAAAGAAAAACGAATTTGGAAGATTTGCATTAACAATTTCAAAACTTAATGCAAAGCTACAGTCATCTTCTACGAGAGGCCTTTGCTGGTCACCCTATTTAAACACCAGCTCCAGCCTCACTGACAGCACACCCTACTAACCTCCCTGCTTCTTCGTTTTCCATAGTACTTATCACCAGCTGTCACACTTTATAGTTTTTTTATATTATTTATTAGAGCAGTTATAGATTTACAGAAAAATTATGCACACTACAGGATTCCTGTGTACCCCACACACTTAATTTTCCCAATTATTAACACTTTGCATTAGTGTGATAACTTTGTTGCAATTGATGAAACAATATTATTACATACTAGTAACAGTGGTTCATAGTTACCTTAGGGTTCACTGTTTGTATTGCGTAGTCCTCTAGTTTTTGAAAAATTTTTATTCTAGTAACACATACACAACCTAAATTGTCCCCTTTTAACCACATCCAAATTTATAATTCACTGATGTTATTTACATTACAATGTAGTGCTAAGATCACCACCATCCATTACCAAAGCTTTTCCATCACCCCATCAGAAATTCTATACCAATTAAGCATTAATTCCCCATTCTCCAGCCCCATCCCAGCCTCTGGTAACCTGTATTCTAGTTTCTGAGTCTATGGATTCACTTATTCTAATAATTTCATTAACAGTGAAGACATATTTGTTAATTTGTGTGTGGCTTATTTCACTGAATATGATTTCTTCAAGGTTCATCCATCTTGTCATGTGTATCAGAACTTTATTCCTTTTTCAGCTGAAAAATATTTCATTATAAGTGTATATATATAAAATGTATATATATATATATACCATATTTTGTTTATCCATTCATCTGATGATGAACCCTTTGATTCCTTCCATCTTTTGGCAATTGTAAATAATACCACTATGAACATCAGTTTGCAATTATCTGTTTGAGTCCCTGCTTTCAATTTTTGGGGGTATATACCTAGAAGTGGGATCGTTAAGTTATATGGTAATTTTGTATTTACATTTTTGAGGAACTGCCAAACTGTTTTTCACTACAGCTGTACCATTTTACCTTCCCAGCAAAAATGTACAAGTGTTTCATTTTTTTGTGGGCGGTGGGGAGGTGCATGGTCCAGGAACAAGTGTTCCGTCTTCAATGCTTCTTCACAAACGCTTGTTTTCTGTTTTTTTTTTTTTTTTCAGTAATAGCTATTCGAGTTTCTAGTGGATGTGAAATGGTATTTCAATGTCATTTTGATTTGCACTTTCCTCATGGCTAATAATGTTGAGCATCATGTTGTGTGCTTTTTGGATACTTGAATATCATCTTTGGAGAAAAGTCTATTAGAGTCTTTTGCCCATTTAGTAGTTGGGTTGTTTGTCTTTTTGTTATTGAGTTGTAGGATTTCTTTAGATATTCTGGATATTAAACCCTTATCAGATATGTGGTCACCAAATGGTTTCTCACATTTTGTACATTGTCTTTGTACTTTCATGATGAAGTCCTTTGATCCATAAAATATTTTAATTTTAATGAAGCCCCAAGGACATATTTTTTCTTTTGTTGCTCATGCTTTTGGAGTAACAAATTTTGGGACTAAAAAAATAATTGCATAATGAAAATGTCAGAACAAGCATTCCCCAAAGATTCCTACAGATTGGGAGAAGGATTAAAGGAGGAGGAGGTATAACAGAGAAAATGGGATTTGACAAATAAGTATGGCTGCTGAATCACTATATTAATATTCCTTCTAGTCTCCAGAGCTAGAAGGAAAAATCTGAGATGATGGAATGGGAGCCCATGACAAAACCCGGGATATGATCTGTAACTATTCTCTGAAATGTGCTTCGAAAATTATTGCTTTTTTCTTTCTTTGCTTTGTATATATGTTATATTATGTAATTTTAAAATGTTGAAAAAATAATCACATAATACACATTCCTGATGATAATTCCCTGTTTTCTCATAAGAGTCTTATAGTTTTTGGTTCATATATTTAGGTTGTTAATCCATTTTGAGTTCATTTTTGCCCATTGCATGGGGTACGAGTCCACCTTCATTCTTTTGCATATGGACATTCAATTTTCCCAGCAACATGTATTGAAGAGACTATTCTTTCCACATTGAGTAGACTTGGCATTTTTGTCAAAAATAATTTGGCCATAGATGTGTTGTTTTATTTGTGAATCCCAGTTTTAGTTCATTGGTCTATTTGTCAGTCCTACCACACAGTTTTGATTATTGCAGCTTTGAAAGAAGCTTTAAATTTGGAAAGTGTGAGTCTTCTAATTTCATTCTTCTTTTTCAGAATGGTTTTGACATTTTGGGGCCACTTATCCTTCCTCACAAATTTGGTTATTGGTATTTCCATTTCTGCAAAGTAGACTGTTGGAATTTTGATTGGGACTACATTGGATCTGTAAATCACTTTGGTTAGAATTGACATTTTAATGATATTTAGTCTTCTAATGCATGAACATGGAATGAACTTCCATTCATTTAGGCCTTCTTTGATTTCTTTTAGCAATGCTTTGTACTTTTCCATGTACAAGTCCTTTACATCCTTGGTTAAATTTATTCCTAAATATTTGACTTTTTAACTTATTGTAAATGGATTTTTTTCTTGATTTTGTCTTCAAGTTGTTCATTACTAGTGTATAGAAGCACTACTGATTTTTGTATGTTGATCTTGTACCCTACATTTTGCTAAATTCATTTCCTTAGCTCTAATAGTTTTGTTGTGGAGTTTCCAGAGTTTTCTGTATATATAGGATCACGTCATCTGCAAATAAGGAAAAATTTTACTTCTTCTTTTTCAATTTGTATGCCTGTATTTCTTTTTCTTACTTAATTGTTCTTGCTGGAACTTCCAGTGTAATTTCAAATAATGGTGTTGACAGAAGGCATACTTGTCTTGTTCCTGATCTTGAGGGAAAGTGTTCAGTCTTTCACCATTGAGTATAATACTAGCTATGGCTTTTTCTTACATGCCCTGTACCATGTTGAGGAAGTTTCCATCTATTCTTAGTATTTTAAGTGTTTTTATAAACAAGTGGTGCTATATTTCATAAAAGGCCTTTTCCACATCAATTGAGATGGTTGTGTATTTTTCCCGTTTGTTGTTTTAATATGGTGTACTACACTAATTTATTTTCTTTTGTTGAACCACTCTTGCATACCTGGGATAAATCCCACTTGATCATGATGTATAATTACTTTAATGTGCTATTGGGTTTGGCTTGTTATGATTGTGTTGAGAACTTTTGCATCTATATTTATAGACAGTTTGCATTTTTCTTTTCTTGTGGTATCTTTATCTGGATTTGGTATTAGGGTGATGTTGGCCTCATAGAATGAGATAGAAAGTGTTCCCTCCTCAATTTTCTTAAAGAGTTTGCACAAGATTGTTGTTACTTCTTTTTAAATTATTTGGTAAAATTCACCAGTGAAGCTATCTGGCCCTGAGTTTTTTGTTGTTGGAAAATTTTTTGTTATTGTTGTTGTCATTTTTTTTTAACATTTTAAAATTGTGAAATATAACATATATACAAAAAAACAATAAATCTCAAAGTACATTGTAACAACCAGTTATAGAACAGATTTCATAGTCTGGTATGGGTTACAGTTCCACAATTTTAGGTTTTTACTTCTAGCTGCTCCAAGACGCTGGAGACTAAAAGAAATATCAATATAATGATTCACTGGTCATACTCATTTGTTAAATCCTATCTTCGCTGTTATAAATCCTCCTTCTCCTTTGATCCTTCTCCCAATCTTTAGAGGTTTGGGGGCTATGCTCATTCTAACTTTTTCATGTTGGAAAAAGTGGTTATAATAAGGGATAGGGAGACAAAGCTAGTTGGTGTTCTTGGAGAAACTGGCCCTTTTGGGTTTCAGGACTTATCTGGTCTAGGCATCCATCAGGAGGTTGTAGGTTTCTGGAAAGTAATCCTAGTGCATGAAACTTTGGTAGAATCTCAGATAGTGCCCTAGGTGTTCTTTAGGGTTGACAGGAATTATTTTGGTTGGGGTTTTGCAAGCCATGGTAAATAGTGATATCTAGCTGAAGCTTGCATAAGAGTAGCCTCCAGAATAGTCTCTTGACTCTATTTGAACTCTCTCGACCACTGATACCTTATTCTGCTTTATTTCTTTCCCCCTTCTTCATCAATAAGGCGTTGTCTATCCCATGGTGGCCAGACCAGGCTCATTTCTGGCATTCATACTGTTGGGAGACTTTTGATTACTGATTCAATCTCTTTACTTCTTTTTGGTCTGTTGATATCTTCTTTCCCTTCTTCTTGAGTCAGTGTAGGTAGTTTATGTGTTTCTAGGAATTTTCCATTTCATGTAGGTTCTCTAATTTGTTGGCATATAGCTGTGTATTGTATCCTCTTATAATCCTTTTCATTTCTTTGGGGTCCA
>PVIY010050362.1:0-16251 GCA_004026745.1 Myrmecophaga tridactyla
GCGGTTTGCGGGGATCGCCGTCCGAGGGCCCGGCACGCGCCCCGTGCAGGCGGATGTGAGGAGCGTCGCAATCGGCGGGCGGGGGAAGCGGGGTCAGGCCGTTACTACTGCAGAGGGCGCGCGAGCCGGAGCCGGCCAGCCAGGGACCCGGCGGGCGGGGCAGAGCCGCAGCGGCCGGGCCGGCGGGGAAGTGGGAAGAGGGGACCTCGACGCCGGCACCCCGACGGCCCCCGCCCTCCGCCCTCTCCACGCGCTCAGGCCGAGCTGCGCCCGGAACGCCGCCGGGTAAGAGGGAACCCCGGGTGGGAGCACCCAGCCAGGGCAGCCGGTAGTTGCGAGCGCAGCCGCGTCCCGAATACCAGCGGCCACCCTGAGGGGCTGGGGTTGCGGGCGGATGCGGGGTCGCCGAAGTGGGACAGTCCGACTTTCTGGGCTCGGAGCTCACACTCGGATAAACTAAGTGCAGTGCAGGGCTGAGCCCGGAGCGGGGGACTGGGGTCCGGAAATCCACTTGCGTTAGAATTAATCGGTTAGTCCCGAGGGAGGTGCCCTGAATTATCCCGGGAACCCTTCGACCTCGACCTCTTTCTCCTCGGTGGGAGCCTGGCACCGGCGTGGGGAGAAGGCGAGAGAGGCTTCTGTGCAGCCGCGCTGGGGCTGGGGAGCTCCGGGGGACGCCGAGGCACCCGCCGCGGAGAAAGCGAGGGGAGGGCGCGGGGGAGGGTGGAAGAAGTGGGTGTGCAGGAAGAAGAGGTGCGCAGCGCGAGGGACGCCACCCGCCCCAGCCGCAGTGAGGACGTGCGGGGGAGCCCCCTGGCGCAGAGCGGGGCGCCCTGGGGGCACTGGCGGCACGAAGGCCCGCTCCCCTTCCGAGACCCTTGCCGGGCCGCAGCGGTCTGGGGCTAGGCTTAGGCAGGACTGGGCTGGGCTGGGCTGGGCTGCGCTGCCGCGTCCTCCGCCCCATCCTCTCCCCAGAACTTTTCCATACTCCAGGAAGCGCCGCGGCTTAGCACATCGGGGGAAGCAAGGTCTCAAAGGTCTTGGCAAGCCGCGGAGCTTGGAGCGACCGAGGTGGGGATGCAAGTGGGGACGCGACAGCTGGGCAGTAGGAGCGCATATTCTCAATTGGCTGTGTGACCTTGGACAAGCTGCTGCACCTCTCAGAACCTCATGATGATGGAGGCGCATAGTGCTCAAGACGGGCATGGGAACGACGTTGGGAAGTGGGGTGGCGATCGTGTCACCGTCGCGCCTGCCCTGAGGCTCTTTGCCAGGGAATGCTCCGCTTTTGACTTCTGGCCTCTGCGATGAGCTCAGGGGTCACCTCCGGGGGAGAGGGATAGCAGTGTGGCGCTGTGAACACAGCGTTCATAGCGCCATGCGGGGTGTCAGGAAGCTTGGATTCTGACCGATCCTATGACCTTGGCCAAATCACTTACCCCTCTGGGCCTCAGTATCTTCACCTGGAGAATGGGAGGTTTGGAGCGTATGGTACCTGAAGTCTCTTCCAGCTGCACACTTGCAGGCCCCAGAGAGGCAGGTGAGGCAGGTGCTGCAGGTGAGACAGACTGAAAGGACGGTGGTGGGGTGCAGCCTCCCTGGCAGCATTCCTTCTGTGGCTTAGCCTCTGGGGAGGTGGTGGCTCACCTCCCACTCCCACACCCGGAAAAGGCAGCAGGGCTGTGAAACTCTCAGCCTGTTCATCTACCATCTCTCCTACTCAGACTCTCCAGCCCAGTGGAGAAAATGGTTCTCCTTCCAGCACTACCCATTCTCATTGCAGGGGACAGAGTCTTCCTGGGAGAAGGTTCTCAGTGACAAAGAGGACCCTGGTGAGCTGGCCCAGGAGTTAAAGGGGGACCTCAAGGACCTCCCAAGGTCATGCTGTCTGCCCACCCATCTCCAAGCAGGGCTGCACCCCCAAGGATAATCTGAAGGAATCCTCTCTGTTTCAAAAGGTCTCCACTAGAGTAGCCCATAGGACCCCTATGTGCAGGACAGCCCTTGCCATCAGAAAGTTCTTTCTTAGCTCTAACTCTGACTCCTTCTTGGCATGAACTTTGGTTTAGTCTTCCGGAGAGATGAATCAGTAGTTCCTCACTGGGCCTCTTTGTGTCCTGGAAAGAATCCTGGCTGAAGATAGGAAAACTGAGTTTTAATTCCACCCTCTACCTCCAATATGTGTGACCTTGTGTGACCTTGGGCAAGCCCATGTCTTGCTTTCCTCACTTGGCAATTGAGAGAGTTGAACTAGATAACTTTCCAGGGCACTTCCAATCCTGCGGTTCTGTGACTGAAATTCTGGGTGTGATTAGGAAGTCGGCTTAGCTCAGTGATGGGGCAGATGATTTCTAGTTAGAGCTAGAGGAATCCCAATGCACTGCCCTCCACCCCAGTAGAGACAACTTGAGACAAAATACTCAATATAAATGGGGCCATTTTCAAAGCCCTGCACATGCTGGAGTGAGTCCTCAGGAGACCCTGCCTCTACTGGTTATTAGCTGTGCGACCTTGAACAAGTTACTTTATGTCTTTGAGCTTCAGATAATCCAACAGTCAAAAAACAATGATAATGGGGGTAGTATTTTGGGGTTGGTGTGAGGATTAAATAAGAAACACTTGCAAAATATTTAGTCCAATGCTTGAGCCCTGCTAAAGTACTCAAATGTTGGATATTATTAAAAATAACAAAAGTCCCTGTAGAGCTGGGGACAGTGGCCATGGGAGCAGGGAAGGATTTGTGGACCTGCAGTGTGAGTTCCCCTCCCACTGCAAAGCTTCCTTGCAGAATGGGAATGCAAATCGTAGCATGCACCGCCCTCTCTCGCACACCCTTAGTTATTCTTCAGTAGAAACTGCATGGAAAAGAGACTGTATGAGTGTCCCATAATTTCTCACCCTGTTTTCCTGTAGTTCTCTCTTCCTCACTCTCTGCCACACTTCTGGCTCCTTCTATGGTTGACAAAATGGGCCTTTTACTCCACTCCCTGAATCCCACTTAGGGAACTTCTAGGAATAAGTCTGGGGTCCAGAGATGGGTGAGTTTGAATGTCCCTGGACTGAGTGACCTGAGGCACCTTGGCACATTGGCACCAGAGCCAGGATTGGAAGGAGTGGCAGAGGAACTGCCTCAGCCTCTGGGGGACTCCCCAGATCCCAGAGCCAGACCAGATGGGGTGCGCTGGTGGGGAGGCTAGAGAAGTGGCAGTGCCGGGACCTGGGTTTGCGACAGACTTGCTGTGTGACCTTAGAGAAGCTGCACCCCCCTCTGGGCCTCATTTGCTTAGTGAAAGCTTGGTTTAGGTGAATTGAAGATCCTTCCACCTCTGTTGGCTCATGGCTCTATTTTTTCTGCTGTTGTTGAGGCTAGGGGAAAGCAGGGAGGTTCACTGGAGCCATGCAAGGCTCCAGTCCTCATCCTATGACTCAGCCTGGGGAAAGAATGACACCCCCTTCTCAGGATGGGCACTGATAGTTAAGAGGCAAATCACTTAACCTCTCTGAGCCTGTTACCTCATCTATAAAATGGGAATAATATTATCTACCTTTTAGGGTTCTTACAAGGTTTACGTTTAAAATAATTTATATAAAACTCCTGGAATATGGGGAAAAGTTCTAGTGTGCTATTTGGTGCTATACCAGGAAGGGACTTTTTTGAGGCTCAGTGTCATCACCAAGGGGGGCTCAGGCCAGAGCAAGGGTGAGGGCAGAACTCAAAGCACTGCATTTGTCACCACGTACAGGCTTGTTGAGAAAATGCCCCAATTCCTGGGGCTGCAGGCTTCAGGAGTTTGCAGGCACTGGTCCTTATCATAGGACCTGCCGAGGGGAGAGCTAGAGCTCTGGCCCTAGGGAGCTGCGGGCTGAGCCAGAGTCTGTCAGAGAGAAGCTTGGAGGCTAACAGAAGGCTCCTGGTGATGAGAGAATACAAACCTTAGGCGTGACAGCCTTCCTTTCAAGGTTAGTCATGAGGAAAGGGCTGTAAAATGAGGTCTTGAAGAAAAGGCCAAAGGAGTTGGGACATCGCTGGCCACAGAGGTGTGTTAGGTGAATGGAACCCTAGAATGAGGCTCTGGAAGGGGCCTTGGGGACCACTTCATCCAGTCCTCTGATTTTAATTACTGGAAAGGTGAGGCTCAGAGTGGGGGAGCACCTTACCCAGTACCACACAGCATGTAAGCAGCAGAGATAAGGCTGCACTTGTTGTGGACTCTTAGTCCAGTGCTCTTTTCATTCTCCCAATTAAGCACCGAGCAGTTACTTTTCATCTCTTCTAAAATCAGAGCACAAGGTAAAATGCCTTGATTGCAGCAGAAAGTACATTGGCCACTGGTAGGAAAGAGCTTCCTGACCTAGATATTGAGATCAAGGGCCCAACATCCCATTTTTCAGATTAGAACACTGAAGGCCAAGAAAATTAAAGTACTAGCAAAAACTTTCCTGGTATCAGAGCTGGGCTCAAATTCCCAGGCCAGTGCTTTCAGTTATAGCATCTACGCCATGCCACTTCTCTTGGATCAGGCCCGCCACATCGGCAGGATAGCCAAAATGTGAAAGAACAAGCCCTGATGGGCTTGGAAAAGGGAGGGAGGGAGGGAGGGAGGACAGAAAGGCAAAATCAAACACAGAAAGATAGAACTATTGCTTCCAAGCCCATGCTTTTCTTTCTCAGCCACCTGCATCGGCCTCTGCTCTGAGCTGTTAGGCTGACAGCCTGCCTTGCCCTCTGAGGGGAAGGAGACAATAGCAGCCCCATTGGTCTCAGTTCCGTTCGCAATGCTGAGTGAAAGAAAGTCAATATTTGCCCAGCGGCCTCAGGACTGGAAATCAGTCTGACTTCGGGTGGGGAGGGGAGAGTGATTCTGAAAAGAAGGGAGCGGAGTATAGAGCCTGTGGTGTGAGCACTAGACTTTAAGAGCCTTTGCAATTACCGCATTAAATAACCCTTTGTATCTCGGAGGCTTCGGTCCCATTTGCTTGCACCATCCTCCCAGCAGCTACGATCCCTAATAAATTTCCCTTATTGTTTGGAGCTGATGCCTCCCCACTTCCAGCTCCCTGGAGAAATGGGAGTTTTGAGCTTTTGCAGAGAAGCCTTGGAGCAGATGGTCCATTGAGTGGCGCTCAGGCAAAGCTGTGCAGAAGCTGCGAGAAAGGCTCGCTTCCTTATCTGGGCCCCTGAGCTGAGGGAAAGATGTGGAAAAAGTCCTTGGCAGGTCAAGAGAAGCTGTGAATGATTTTTTTTTTTTTTCTGCCTTTGTTTTGTTAGCCTTCCATTTTCTTCCTCTGCATTCTGTTACCTTGTTCTCTGTGTCCCGAGGTCGGGGACAGGTTGATGGGGCGTGGAGGTCAAAGCCCACAGACTTTCATCAGCTGAAATGAAATTCTTGAACCCATGGCAGCTGCTGGCTGCTTTAATGGCTTTATGTGATTGCTGCTTGGTCCTGGAATCACATCTTAGCAATTTAACAAATGGTGCATTTGGAAGCAGAAATATTTCTCATCTGAGATAATGGAGCTATCCTGCAGCAGGAAGGGCTCATGTGAGATATAAAGAAGAACTTCCTAAGGTGGGACTCCCCAGCTCTTGGTGAGTCTAATAGGTGGAAAGCCATGGGGTGGTTCCAGTGAGCTCCTTCCTCTCTTGGGAGTGAGCAGGCTTTGATACTTGCTGCGGAAGGGGCCACAGTGACATTCCTGACATTCCTGCTGCCAATCAAGACTAAACCTGGTCCCACAGCCCCCAAATTGGTCATCAGGGCTGGCTGTCCCTGCAGAACAGTTAGCCAGAGTGACCTTCCAAATTCTCAGCTTTGCCCCCACCATGGGCTTTGGAGAAGCTCAGGCTGTGTGACTGAGGCACGGACAGAGGGGGAGAAGGAGAAGGAAGGCCCTTGGGATTGGCCTGGGCCCAGCCAGCCCTCCTGCCAGGAGAGAGACTGCAGCACTAACTAGCGGCTCCTGCAGGAGAGTCTCAAAGCTGCTGCTCACGGCGGGGGCAGGCCAAGGCTGCCAGCTCCGGAACCTGCCTTCAGCCTGTTCCCCACTGCCTGGCCAGGGACTGGGACCTGAAGGCAGCCAGCTGCTCAGGGACAGATCTCAGCCTGTCCCCATACTCACCCCTTAAGCCCACGGTCCCAGGTAAGAACACAGCCCAGGTCTGGACTTAAGGGACTTCCTGCGTCTGCTCTCCATCTTGACCAACCCCCCCTGAGCCTCCCATGGGATCCCAGACCAGCTCTGATGAGATTTGGAATGTGCAGATCCTGACTTCAAAGGTGCTGGGCTGTGTTGCCCAGTGGTCATAGGCACAGATCTGGGGCCAGTTTCTGGGGCTCAAATCCCAATTCCTCCAGATTTTTAGCTGTGGGACTTTGGCCAAGTTACTGAAGCACTCAGTACCTCTGTTTCCTTTTATTTTCATCTATAAAATGGAAATAAAATGATTTATGCACCAAAGGGGGTTGACATGAGGGCTTAATACATTAAGATAGATAAGGCGCTGAGCACAGTAAGTACAGCACATAGTAAGTGCTAGAAAGGGTTAGCTATTGTCATTATGGTATTTCTTAAAACTGAAAAGGACTTTTGCAGATAAGGAAATATAGCCCTGCAGCTGGGGGTGGTGAGGCAGTAAAGTGATTGGATTTGATTAGAAGGATCTAGACTCCAGTGTTTTTACCACTAAATTCCCCCACATGGCCTGGGGCAAGCTATTTCTTCTCATCCCTGGACTGTAGTTGTCCCCATTTGAACATGTGGAAAAGGATGGCTGTGTTCCTCACTTCTCCAGGGTGTCCTAGGGATCAGATGGAACACATGATGGGGCCCAGAGGATGCACTGGCTGGCCTCTCTGTCTCAGCGCGATGACACATGATGTCTTCCTGGCCTGTCAGTCTTTCTATAAATGGCACCAAATCCAGTGAGCTTCTCCCCCAGTGAGGCCCACTTGGACTCTGTGCTCCTGACCTGAGCCTGGCCCCTCTCAGTTTCTGCTCTTTGTCATTTGCCAGGAGAAGAATGGTGGCTTTGTGTCTCTGAATGCTCCTTAGCAGGAGGAGCTGGAGTGTTTTGGGGCATGGTCCATGTTGTACAAGCAGAGAGAAGAGGGTGGGAGAACCTCTCCTTCAAGCTGGGACTTCCTGGCCTGGGGCTTCAGACAGACTGAGGTGATGCCTTCCCAGTGATGTCACCACACATGGCAAGGTTCCCGCAGGGCAGGGGGCTGCCCAGATGCAGAAGCATGGATTCAAGGTCACATTAAACACCTTTCTTGCCAGGTAGGTCATGGACCCCAGTTGATAGCACTCTTGTCCTCCTCCTTTACTTCCTTCCTTCCCAGGGTGGGAGGTGGAACCAACCCAATATGTTGACAGTTAGTCCAGGGCCTCATATTTTGTCCACTGGCTCCTACCAAGGACCACAGAAATAACAGAACTGCAGATGCCCATGGCCCCATAACCCTCCTGGCTGATCATCCAGGGTGAGTGGCAGGTATGGAGAGAAGAAGGGATTTACTTCTGAGTTACTCTGGCTCTAGGAAATGTCTGCCACTGGAGCCCTCCTCAGCCTCTTCCCGAATATCATTTTACCAGAAGCTCCAAAGATGAGGTTGCTTGACTAAGGGCACCTCCAAAGTCATTCATGAGCTCCTGCAGTGGAGTCCACCCTATTTCCTCTGTCCCATTCCCCAGGCTTCCTTTGGAAGGGATTCTGGTCTGCTGCCTGACTCCTGTGACTTTGGCCCCAAGCTCAAATCCTCCTGAACATCTTCCCACTGGAAGTTGGAAGGATTTAGAGTAGATACCAGGGAGAGCTTCTTGAAGGGAAGGAAATGGAAGCTTTTCCTGAGATATTCAAAGTGAGACCTGATTTCCATGAGTCTGGGCTGGAGTAGGTCTTGTGGAGAATCTGCAGGAGAGAGCCCTGGACTTGGGAGTCCAACAAAATAAATGTCCAGAATCAGACCCTGCAACCTACTCACCAAGTGGCCTTGGACAAGTTGCTGATTCTCTCCAAACTCCATCTCCTTCACCTCTAAATTGGGACTGATGCCACTTCCATTGCAGGGGTTTATATTAGACCCAGTTGTATCTAACATAGGTTGTCTTCATTTAATTATCACAAAACTCTGAGATAGGTACTATCATTATCCTTGTTTTACAAAATGAGGAAACTGAAGCTCAGAGACAGCAAGGACACTCTGCTGAGAGAGCCAGGACTTGAACCCTGGCAGTTTGGCCTTTAGATCTTCTATCACCCAGCTCCCGTATGTGGGGTTGAAACGAGGTAAGGTATGAGAGTTCTTCCAACCCGCTGCATGGTCTGTGGGATAGATAAAAAATGTTTGTTGAATCCCGGGAGCAGGGAAATAAAAAAGAAGACCCGACACCTTTCATTTCTCTTCCTGACTTCTTGTGGGGCTTTAGGGAATTTATTGTGTTGCTTGAGTCTCACCAGTTCCCCAGTATTTAAGCTTCCAACATGGTATCTAAGAGGCAGAGACAACTTGACTTGGGGTTGGGCTGGGGGCGGGGAGGAGTGCAGCGTGGGGAAGAGTCCTGGGTCTAGCTCTGCTTCACTTACTGAATTGGAAAGCGACCTTCAGAAAGTCATTTCTTTTTCTCTGGCTGGAATAATTGGTCCTAAGTTCCCTGCCAGCTCTTCCTTCCTAAGTAAGCCCTGTGCTTTCTCCCAGCAGCCTGAGCCCCCAGGGCCTGAGACTGGGGTGGGTGTCCAGAGCCTGGGCCATCACCTACCTTTCCATTCTTGGAGCCCTTGTCGTGGGCTGGAGACTGTCTTATGAGCCAAGCCAGGAAAGAGCCATTTCCCTGGATTAGCCCTCCACCCACTCTAAGTTTCTCAACCCCCACACCTCTGGAGTCCTGCTTCCTCTGAGTCCACTCCAGCCCTCATACCAGTTAACTACCAGCCAGCTTCTGGTGCTTGGCCCCAGTTCCTGGTTCTGGATCATTTATGGGAAAGTGCTGAGCACACACAGTGGGTTAGTTGACTAGATCTGGTTCTGTAGTTGGGCCAGTGATTCCCCTTAGCTTATGATCCCCAGTTCACTTTCTCTCATCCTTTTCCAGGGAGAACAGTAATTGCATTTTCCAAACCCAAGTCAGCCATGCTGCATCTTCCATCCAGCACCCCTGGGTCCTGTGAACTTTTCCCTGACCCTCCCTTTACTTCATATCCCCTACTTCTCGTAACCTGTCAATCAAAGCTCCTACTGTATTCTCGATATGTGCAAACCACATAGTATCTAGGACAGCTCATTTCATCCTCATAAGAACCCTAGAAGGGAGGTAGTTGAGTCAGGAGTGACTCCATTTTATGGAAGAGGAAACAAGCCCAGGACAGAGAAGTGAGTTCTCCAAGGTCACCCAGCTGGTAGGTGACAGTGAAAGGATTTGGGTGAAGTCTCTGTAGCCCCAATGCCTGCATCACTGGACTGACAAGAAAGATGCTATCAAAGGACTTTGGAGGGAACACCCAGACCCAGGGAAACGAGGTAGAGTCTGAACAGGTAGCCTGTGAGTCCCTCTAGGACAGGTACTAACTGCATCACTGTGTCTTAGCTCTTCTTACCCCTGTGCTGGGGACAGTAGGACTCAGGGGTGTTTGTCCAGTAATGCCTGTGAACAGCCTCCTTGGAGCCTCAGTCTCATTTGCCAAATGGGGCCTGACCTTTCTGGTAGGCTGGTGCTCCAGGCTTATGCAGGGAAATGGGGCAATGGCTCAGCAGCCTTTCTTCCCCTGTGTATGGATTCACTCTCCCCAGAGGTTGCTCTTCTTGCCTCTGGAATGATGATCTGGAATTTGAGTCCCCAGGCCCCCCTTCCCTGATGCCTGCATATCTCACTATTTTTAAGCTCCGTGGGCTTAATGAGCTGCCTGCCACCACACGTCTTCAACATTCACCTTTTTTCTCTAATGAACCTCAGAGAGTGAGCTCGGCTGGGCTCGCTTTTCACTTGGCAGCTCCCCACCCCCCACTCTCAATCAGGAGGTCAGAGCCTGTTCCCCGGCACCTCACCGAAACCCCACCTGCAGCGTGTACCCCCAATTTGCCTGGTAGTGGCAACACTGTGGATTCCACCCCCCCCCCCCATGGAAATGGGCAGCTTCTCCTTGTGCCATCCGCTGTCTTATTTTTCCCCATCATACTCACCGACTCCCACTAACTCCCAACCCATTCCTGCAAGAGTAGTGATATCATAGAGGGAGACTTTGAGCTCCTTGAGGACAAGCTGCCTGGAGGGCTGGCAGGGCCTGGGTGAAGAGGCCATTTACAGCAAGGGGTGGGACGCAGATGTCAGAGATTTAGAGACCCTTGGATTTGGAAAGGGAGCCTTGAAGTTCTTCTAGCCAACACAGTCTCTTCTACCTGAGTCCCATATATGTCATCCTTCCCAGGAGTGATGTCACCTCAGCTTGAATACCCCCAAGGACAGGGCACTCATTACTTCCCAAGACCACCATCCCATTACTGGATGTTGCTGACTGTGAAAGTTCTCCCTCACTGTGAGCCTACGCCTACCCTCCCACGCCACTCAAGCAGATGGGATGCCGAGGAGCCACAGGCCACCACAGCACAGCACCTGAGGCAGGGGCGAGCCACCTCTGAGCCTGGAGATGGGTGGATCCTCTCCCCTGCCCGGGGAGTAGAGACGCCAAGAAGAGCCAGGATGGCCATTAGGAAAAACTGAGGTTACGTGCCCCAAGGCTTTCCTGCTTCAAGTGGGTGAGGTGCTCGAACACATGACTGAAAATAAGAAACACTAAAACAGACCAGTTCCAGGTATGGAAAGGATTAAATGCTGCCTCCGTGTTACCAGCCGCAGGAACTGGGGGTCTGATCAAAGCCAGACCAGTTCTAGTTGCAGCCTCAACCAGGGATCACTGATCCGAGAGCCCGATGCACGCCCACGCCCACCCTGAGGATTTTGCCGGCTTGGAGGAGCACTGGACTGAGAGCCACTCCTGACCCTCTACACTGTGTAACCCTGGGCAAGTCACTTCCTCCTTCTGGCTCTCAGTTTATTCAGCTGTAAAACGTGTTGTGTGAACCTTCTGGAAATGCTGTGGGGCCGGCTCTGCAGGGTGAGGGCACCAGGAGCAGCGTGACGGGGATGCTCATTTGGCCACTTCCTTTCCCCCACTCCTCCAGCCCGGGGCAGGGTTTCATTCCCAGCCAGGGTGGGAGCCCATCTGCAGGGTGTACTGCACAGCGGTGGGTATAGAATGATGCCTCAGCACTAGATAGAAAAAACTTGGAAGTCGCTGATGTTCTGGCCCAAGGAAGCTCTCCTGGCCCAGGACAGAGTCTGGGGGGACAGGTCTCCTTGAGCCAGGACCACTTGCCTTCTGAAGTCAGGTGCTGTCCCTGTACTTCCAGGAGGTTGCTGCTGAACTGGTAGCTAGGAGTGGTCCCAATTTCCCTTGTAGTTGTCAGACACTCACCGAGACTATCCCTGACAGATCTGTCTCTTGCTAGGAACTGGCCAGCCCCCTTGGCAGCCCATTCCTGTCTCCCCTAAAACCTTCACTTAGTGCTCCCCTTCCAGGAAGCCTCCCAGGGTGGTGCTCCCTGGCACTTTCCTCCTTCATTCTGCAGGAGCACCTGTGCATCACTGGAGACGTGGGTTGGCAACTTAACTGCCTAGCCCCTGGGAGAGCCCACGTTCCAGCCCGTCTCCAGCACCTGGCCAAGCTCTTTCTGCTGGCCGAAAGCATCGGGGCTGGGCCTGGAGTTGCTGACAGCGTGTTCAACCCACAGCTCTTTCTCCCTTGCACATTGTTTTTTGTTTTTGTTTTTAATTATTAAATTATTATAATTTATATTCAGCAAAAGTGCATGATGTATTGGTATAAACACCTGCCTAAACACCCAAGAAGTTCCCCAGAAGGCCCCCTGTGTCCCTTCTTGGTCTCTGTCACCCTTCAAACATGATCACTCTTCTGAACTCTATCACTGTAGATTTATTTTCACTTCTCCCTGGGTTTCCTTCTTTCCCTGGCCATTCTTCAGTCCCACTCATACTTCCTTTTTCCCTTAAATGTTGATGCTCCCTGAAAGCCTATCTCTGTCTCTCTTCTTCTACCCCACTCACTCCAGGTGACCTGTCTGTCCCCCCCACCCCCTGGCAGTCTGTACTGACGACTCTGGGGCCCCAGCCCCAGCAGACACACACACCTGCCCTTCCCAGCTGCCACCGCGCACCCCCACTTGGCTGCCCAGTGGTATGGTTATGCTTTGGCTTGGGGAATCTAGGCAAACAACCTTATCTCTACACATCTTGGTTTTGTCATCTGTGGGATGGGAGTGGATGTGAGACAAAGGGTGGCTGGACTCTGGTAAGTTCTCCAGAGGGGAGGGTGCAGTCCGATAGCCACATGTAAAATCTTGAGCAACTAAAGTGGTGGCACAGCAGCTGCTATCCAAGAAGCAGGAAAATGCTGAGAGGTGGACAGCAAGAATATCCGGGAGGGCAGCCTGGAGTTGGGGGTAAGGCTTGGGCAGTGTCTGGACAGAGGCAGGGAAGAAGCCAAGGAGAGTCTGATGGCTCAGAGTTGGTCCTCAAGAGGGCTGGTTGGGCGGGAGCTGAGGGTGAGTGTGGGAGGAAGTGGACTTAAGAGAGGCTGCCTGTGCAGGGGCCTGAATTTTCCTAGTAAGTACAAAAAGGGGTGTGGGACCCAACCTGTCCTTAACAGGGTGGTTCGCAGAGAGGCCCACCCTGCCTCGCCCCACTGGAGCTGTACCTGTGTGCTCCTAGCAGGCCTGTTCCCAACCCACTCAGCAACGGCATATGGACATACATAATGCCCTACGTACCTTGTTCCTAAGCCTGAAGACCCTGAGGGCAGGTACTGCCCATTTTACAGATGGAGAACTGAGGCCCAGAGAATTTACACAACCTACCCCAGGTACTGAGGCTGATAAGTGGAGGAGCTGAAGCCTGAACCCAGTCTGTCTGTCTATCTGTCTGACCCAGAGTCCAGGCCCCAATCTGTCCCACGTCGCTCTCCCCAGTCCCTCTGCTGAGTTCCTTTTCCTCCATGGAGCTGTCTCCTAGATTTGGATCCATGCATAATTCTCAGCTGGGACTTTCCAATTTGGAATTTTCCACCATATCTCACCTCCTCCAGCCTGTTGACATTTTGAGGCCACAGTTTGTCCCTCTCTAGCCTCTATTTCCCATCTCTGCTCTGGCCCCCGGTCAGGCAAGAGAAAGTTAGTTGGCCTCTTAGGGAAACATAATTGTGCCCCTGGGGCTTGCATGACCCACTTTAGTTTCCGGAGAGCACAAGCTGTCAGAGGTGTTGGCGGTACCGTGCATCTCTGAAGAACGAAGGGCACATCTCTTTCCCAGGGGTCTGGGAGGAAGGGGGTGCTCCTGGAAGCAGGGAACCAGACTGCGTCCTCCCCAGCCGGCCCTCCCCAGATGTGGATTTCTTCTGGCTTGGAGCAGAGATGAAATGCTCTGGTGCTTATAGATGCAGTTCTCTCCATCCTATGGGAAAGGGTGAATTGCACACAAAGTGAGTGAGGCACCTCATACCCTTCTTAGTCTCAGTTTCTTCATCCATAAAATGGGTATAATCATATCTACCTCATAGGGCTGAGGATGAAATGAAAAGCAGTGTCTGGCACTTAATAGGGTATTTGGGAATGTTTCCTTCCTTTCCCCTGTACAGACTCTCACCCTTTGGGCCCAGCACATATATGGTCTCTCCCCATCTCGCCCCATTAGACCTATTTTCCTAGAGTTTTGGAGACCCTTGCTGGGGCTGTTGCTTGGGAAGGAAAGAGCCCTGGGCTGGACGCCAGGAAGTCAGGTTTCAAGTTGGCAGCGAGGCCTCGGGCAAGTCAATCTCAGTTTTCTCCTTGTCAAGTAATGAGACTCGCACCTGCCCCCCTCTCTCCCTCCTCGGAGGCCTAAGCTTTGTCAGCCAGTGAGCCCTTGAGGATGGCTTGAGTTTTATTCATCTCACATTCCCAGCACTTAGCACAGAGCCTGGCCAGGGACTTGGGGGAATACATGAAAGTGAGGATCAGATGAAAGAGTTGATTTTGTAGAAGTTAAACATACCAGGGGTTGTTTTCAAGGTTGGTTAACATAGCCAACTTCTGCCCCGCCCCTTGTTAAGTAGGAGAGCGGTCCTCAAGCCCTCCCTCAGCCTGTGACTCTCTGGAGAGTCCGAGCGGCATTGCGCCCCCCTCCCACCCCCGTCCCGAGGGGAGGCAGTGCCATCCCACCCAGAGGCTCCCATCTGTCCCTCTCTTGTCAAGCAGGCAACACAGCAGGCCTGCCTGCCGCTGACTGAGGGCCCAGGGTGTGAGGTGCTGACTTTGATGGGCAAGCCTCAAGCTTGGGGTCTCTTTCTTTGGAAACAGAGAGCTCGAAGGGAGGCAGGTTGCCAGAAGGGAGAGGAACAACTCCCCGTGAAATACTACCGTCTTCTCAGTTACCTGTTTCTAGGCCCAGGAGCCAGGCTGCTCCTTTGGGGCAGGGTTGGTGGAGCCTGGCAGGAAATGCAGCGATAAACAAGCCTCGCTTCCCCCTGGTAGCCCTCGCCACCCGCAGGGAGATGAGCCGCCTACACAAGTAACTTTGACACCAGGCAGTAGTGACGCAGCTTCTGTGAGAGGAACATAGAGAGCTGGGGAGAATCCTGGGCCTCGGGCTCTCCAGCCACACACCTTCTGTAGCTCCCCTCGCTCTCCTGGACAGAGCCTGGGCCGGCTTGGCTAGCAATGCAGACTCCATTCTGGGGGACTCAAGGTCTGACCTTGTGCAAATGGTCAGCGTGGTTCAGCCCAGTCTTGCTGGAAAGAGAAACAAGGGAAGGAAACTCCTATTTATTGCGGGGCTCCTTTGTGCCAGCATGTGTTACCGATTTAATCTTTCCAGCAGGCCTGTGAGACAGGCATCATCACCATCTGCTTGTACTTAAGGAAACAATGCCCGGAGAAATGAACCTGAACCTGGCTATTCTAAAGCCCGCAGTCTCATCTCTACCCACCACCTCTTGAGCTGCACATGTTCAGAGTTAAAATTCTTCAAGCATCTCAGAAAAGCATCTCTCAAAGGCTGAGGGGCTACTCTGGGGCTGCAAAGCCACTTTCCAAGGGGTGGAAGGAAAGGGAGAGATCTAGCTTCCTGACCCCCAAGTTGAGGTCCCAGACCTCGTACCACCTTTGCAGGTGAGGAATCCCCTTCCCCTGCGTGACTAGGGAGAGAGGGCAGCGATGGTGTGGGGGGAGGGTGGGGTGTCCCAGCCCTGTGGCTCTGTGGTTTCGTAAGGTGACCTGCCGTGACAGTCCATCCCCCTTCAGCATCCAAGCACAGGACATTGAGATATCGCGCTGGTTTCCTGGAGAGTGGTTTGCCCCAGAGGCCCCCCAGTTCCCCCTTCCCTAGAGCTTCTCCCATTCCCCTGCTTGGCCATCCATCACCGGCTCACTCGTCTGCGCACACGTTCACGAGCTGGCGTGCACGCCCATGCACAGCCTGCCCCACACTCCCTGCCTTGTTCCTTCACCGGTGGCCCCTGTCTCAGCCGGGCCCCCGCCCTTGGTGAGCCGGCTGGCAGACACCGCGCTGATGTTCTGAGCCATTACTGGGCTAATGGAGCCTCCAGCCTCCCACGGATGGCCCACATCCTCCTCTTCGGGTTGTGAACATTGACTCGGGGCCTGAGAGTCCCTCAGCCTGGGCCAGGGGTGCCCAGCTAAGAGCTGGGTGGGGTGTGGGAGGGAGAGGGTGGGTCTCAGGGACCTGGGGGTAGAGACAGTGCTGAGGGCAGACTGCAGGCCCCTGGACGGCCAGCAGGGGGCGCCATGAGTTCTTGCCAAGCCAGGCCCAGAGGAGGAAGTGGGCATTTGGGTCGGGGGCATCTGGTGTCTCGTAACCATTTTTCTCAAAGCGATGGAGGGCGCGTGTCATCCTGTCATAACTCCTGCCACCTCTTCCCTCCCTCACCACCTGCAACAAACGCACACCCATTAAAAAGCACTCACTTTTATCCCAAACTCCAAACCCCCGTCCCTTAGAGGGGCAGAGCTAGTGTGTTCAGAGCTTGTAACGAGTCAGGAAGAAGATGTATCAATTTTTCATGGTTTTTAGCTCAAAATGAAGATGTGCATCCGGCATGAAGGATAACAGAGGACCGTGTGGGAAAGCAGCAGGCCTCTCACATGTGGCAGAGCTGCCCACGGCCCACTGCAGGCCCATCGGTCG
>PVIY010050363.1:0-16241 GCA_004026745.1 Myrmecophaga tridactyla
CATATTCCAAAGTCCCTGAGGTCATGCATGCCTCCAAAGCCTGTGCCCTACTCCCTCATTTATAATGAAATCCTCTGCATTTCCTGATTGTGCCACTGAAGACTTCTCAGGGCTCTAAAACCCCACATCATTTGCCCCCCACCAAAGCTTGCTGGAGCTTCCCGTGCCCAGTCCCTCTCCGTACCCCTGCCTCCTCCAGTCCCTTCCCTTCTTCTCCATCCAGCTCAGTCTGCCTGGGGTTGTCTCCTGAGGGGAAGGCTGTCTCCGAACCCTTCTCTTCCTCCCTGAGCATGGCACGACTCCTTCACCTCATCTCTGTTCTCCCTTTGCTAAGTGTTAATGCTTGGTCTTCTAAATAAACACCACCCATACCTCCGAAATGTTTCCACTGTCATTCTTTTGCTTTGGCCTTTGGATGAGTAGAAAAGCCAACAATTCTTACACAGTTCCCCCTGCATACCTTGGGGACACCCTGCTGCCATGTTCCCTGACGTGGCTCGTGATATCACCATCTTCCCTGTCTTCCAGAATACAGAACTTGGAGCGTCTGGCCTCCTCTTCCCAACCCTTAGCTCACCTGTCCTCACCACTTACCCCGTGTTCTCCTGAACCCCATCTGTCTCTCTCTTCCCTGGCACACATGGATACATTTGCTATTGCCACAGCACTGTGGTGCCATCTTGCAGAACCAGTAGTTTAACCAGAAGGGGTCCTCTCTCCTCTTCCCTCCAGACCTTACTCTAACCCTCCCTTCTTCCAGGGTCCCTTCTTAGTCCTCGCTAGAGAGTGTTTGCAACTTATGGGCAAGATGCAGCTTTAGGGCCCAATGATACCACACGACCCCATCCTCAAAAATAAAAATTAATAAAATTAACCTAAAAAAAAAAGAGGCAAGTCTGAAGGGATCATGGATAAACATGGGAAACTAGGTAAGCAAAGCATCAAAATGACCAAAACTGTGATGATTTTGTGCTCGACTGGGGCAAGTAGAACAAATGAAGAAAAGTCCACTTGAGTCAACCCTAAATCAGCTCCTCATAGCAACAGTGCCTTCTAGAAGTACACACCTCCCTGGTCTGCAGGGACAAGGGCAGGGGGAGGAGGAGGAGGAGGAGGTGGGCTACGACAAAAGCCCACCAGACTTGGAAGTCTATAAGAGATGGAGACCCAGAGGTGACTCCGGAGGAAGGCTGCTCCCAGAAAAGACAGGCGGTGGCTACATGATAGAGCCACAGAGGGGCTCAGAGATCGGAGGTTCAGGCCACACAAGGGGCCACGAACAGTGGCATGAAAATGCTCTCTCCAAATCTCTCGCACTCTCCAAAATATTTCCTCTTTTATAGGACTTCAGAAACTAATCAAGACCCACCCAAATGGGTGGAGACATGTCGTCACCTAATCCAGCTTAACAACCACTCTTGATTGGGTTATATCTCCAGGGAGATGATCTAATTACAGATCCAAGCATATAGTATTGAATAGGGATTATTCTGCCTTTATGAAATGGGATTTTGATTAAAACATGGCTTTTCTAGGGGACACACATCCTTTCAAACCAGCACACCAGCACAGGGCACTCACCTCAGGCAGACCTTCCTGACAGGAGGGCCGAAGCTCAAGAAAGTTTTTGGCTTATCTCTAGCTTTACAAAACCAAGAAAAGGGCATCTCGGGGAATAAATCCCAGAGTTAACATTTTTAAATATTAAAATGTACAGTCTGCAACAAAAGAGTTCAAGACAAAGGAAGAGGACACAGACACATAAAACACCAACAAAGAAGATGAGAATGTGGACATGCCAAACAAAGCCTTTAAAAAAATGATCTTTAAAACGTTCAAAGAGAGGGCGGTGCAATGGTGGCTCAGTGGCAGAATTTTCTCCTGCCATGCTGGAGACCTGGGTTTGGTTCTTGGTGCCTGCCCATGGAAAAAAAGATCAAAATGTTCAAGGGGAAAAATTATGGAACTATTAAACTTTACCACCAGGGAAACCCTGATACCATGCCAAACATTAGGGACACCCAAGTCAAAAGGCCAAGCCCTTCATCTTGAGGCTTGCTCTTGTGAAGCTTATGTATATTACAGAGAAGCTTAGAATACCTACAGGTATGCATAAGAGTCACCTCCAGAGGACCTCTTTTGTTGTTCAAATGTGGCTTTTCTCTCTCTAAGCCCAAATCTGCAAGTAAAATCATTGTCCTCCCCCCTACATGGGGCATGACATCTAGGGATGAAAGTTTCCCTGGTGGCGTGTGGAAGATGACCCCCAGGGATGAGCCTGGCCTTGGCACTGTGGGATCAACAATGCCATCCTGACCAAAAGGGGGAAAAGAAGTGTAACAAGTAAGGTATCAGTGGCTGAGAGAGTTCAAATAGAATCGAGAGGCTATACTGAAGGCCACTCTCATGCAAGCTTCAATTAGACATTGCTACCTATCATAACTTGCCAAACTCCAGCCAAAACCATTCCTGCCCTAAAAAATACCTAGGACAGTATATAAGATTCTATAAAGGTTCCATGCACTAGGGTAACTTTCTAGAAACCTACAACCACCAGATGGGTCCCTAGACCAGATAAGTCTTGAAAACTAAAGGGCCCAGCCTCTCCAAAATATCAGCTAGTTCCATTTCCCTACCCTATATTAGTGACAGCCCCTTCCAACATGAAAAAGTTAGAGTGGGCACAGCCCAAATACCCCTAAAGAGTGGAACAGAAAGATCAAAGGTGATGGTGGAGTTATACAGAGAAGGTAGGGTTTAACAAATGACTATGGGTGCTGAATCATTATACTGATATTTCTTTTAGCCTCTAATACCTTACAGCAGCTAGAAATAAAACCCTAAAATTGTGGAATTGTAACCCATGCCAAACTTTGAAATCTGTCCTACAACTAATTGTTGCAATGTCCTTTGAAATTTATTGCTTTTATGTGTATATGTTATTTAAAGAGAAGGAGGAGTATAACAGAAGATAGGACCTAACAAGTGAGTGCGACTGCTGAATCATTATATTGATATTTTTGTTGGTTTCCAGTGTCTTGGAGCAGTTGGAAGAAAAAACAAAAAATTGTGGATCTATAACCCATACCAAAGTTTAAAATATGTTCTATAATTACCTGTTAAAATGTGCTTGGAAATTTATTGCTTTTTGGTATCTATGTTATATCTCACAATAAAAAAAGACATAAGTGGAAAAATGCTCAAGGCGATGAAGGAGCTTACAAGAGAAATAACTAAAGGATATCAGGAAAACAATGAAGAAACAGTATGAGAATCTAAGTAAGGAGATAGAAAATTTTTTAAAGAACCAAATGGAACAACTGGAGTTAAAAGACCACAATAAGTGAAGTTAAAAATGCCCAGGATGATTTCAAGAACAGATTGGAGCTGGCAGAAGAGAGAATCAGTAAACTTGAAGACAAGACATTTGATAAGTATCAGGCTGAGGAGCAGAAAGAAAAAAGAAATATTAAAAGTGGAAATAGCGTAAGGCAGCTATGGGATACCATCAAATGCACCAATAGATGCATTATGGGACTTCCAGAGGGAGAAGAAAGAAGGAATAGTCAAAGAAATGACACAGAGAGCTCCCCAAACTTAGTAAAAGGCGTGAATGTACACAACCATGAAGCTCAGAGGACACCAAACAGGATAAAGAGGAAGAAAAATACCCCCCTCCCATCTTATATTGATTATAGTATCAAATGCAAAGGACAGGCAGACAGTTCTAAAAGCTGGAAGAGAACAGCAATGTGTTACGAACGAGGGAGTCCCAATTAGACTGAGTGCTAATTTCTCATTGGAAACCACAGAGGCAGTAAGGCCATGGGCTGAAATCCTTAAAGTGCTAAAACAAAACAACTGACATCCAAGAGTTTTATAATAGTCTCTTTCAAAAATGAGGAAGAGGGTGGCGCGATGGTGGCTCAGAGGCAGAATTCTCTCCTGCCATGCCAGAGACCTGGGTTCAATTCCTGGTGCCTGCCCATGCAAAAATAAATAAATAAATAAATAAAATGAGGAAGAGAAAAAGATATTCTCAGATAAACAAAAGCTTAGGGAGTTCATCACCATTAGATTACCCTATAAACAATGCTAAAAGGGGTTCTTCAGACTGAAAGGAAAGGACACTGGACAGTCTTCAAAATAGCATAAAGAAATAAAGACCTGTGGTAAAAGTAATCATTTGGGTAACTATAAATGCCAGTTTTATTGTATTGTATTGTTTCGTATGTAACTCCACTTCTAATTTCTTACTGGCGCTAAACTGCAAATGCATAAAAGCAATAATAAGTCCAGGTTTTTGGACATAGAATGTACAAAGATATGTATTAACAAGTACAAAATTAGTGGGGGGGATGGAGGGGTATAGAAAAAGTATATGTGCATGCTATTGAGGTCAATTTGATATCAAACCAAATATGATTACTATATACTCAGGTTATTAAATCTTAACCTCATGGTAACCATAAGGTAAACAGATGAAAAATATATCCAGATACAAATAAGAAGGCACTCAATATGGTACAGCAAAAAAAAAAAAAGAAAAGAAATATAAAATAGACTGTAATGGAAGTGAAGAACAAAAAGGTATAAGACTTACAAAGCTTAAATAGCAAAATGGCAGAAGAATGTCCTGTTTTATCAATAGTGACTTTAAATGTAAATGGGTTAAACTCTCCAGTCAAAAGGCAGAGATTGGCAGAATGGATAAAACAGCATGACTGACTATATGCCAAGTTCAAGAGGCTCACTCTAAAATCAAAGAGACAAATAGGTTGGGGATAAAAGGATGGGAAAAATAGATACCATGCAAGTAGTATCCAAAAGAGAGCTAAGGTGGCTATACCAACATCAAATAAAATAGACCTTAAGTAAAAAGCAGTTGTAAGGGACAAAGATGGTCACCGTATGTTGATAAAAGATATAATTCAACAGGAAGATAAAACAATTGTAAATATATATGCGCTAAGAGCAGAGCCCCAAAATATACAAGGCTAATATAGATAGATTTGATGGGAGAAAGTTGATGTTCTACATTAATAGTAGGAGATATTAATGCCCCACTCTCAGTAATGGATAAAAATCCAGTCAGAGTATCAATAAGGAAGCACAGGTTTGAATGATGCACTAAATCAACTAGGTCTAATAGACATTTATAAAAACACTGCAGGAAGATGACATCATGAACATGGGGACATAATCAGCTAATGGAAACTTCTCCCCAGAAGATTCAGAAAAAAAAAAAAAAAAGGAAATTTTCACTTGTTCAGAACTCTGGAAGAAGGTAAAGCCTGGAGGAGGATCCCACAAATGCTGAATCAAAGAAAGAAAAAAATATCAGGTAGGAAACGTGTCACAGACAAATGGTCCTCTCCCCTCCCTCTCACTTGGTCCCACAGAACTCACCCAAAACCAGAAACTCACAAAATTAGTCTTGAATCAGGGTGGGGGTGGGAAAAAGTCGTCCCTGAAATGAATTGTCATAAGCAGACCCTCATGCATGTTTGAAGCTGAATCCTTACTCCCTGGGTGGTCTGACAAACATAAATATTGGATTTTTTCTGATAAATGAACTGTTCCGGTTAGCTACAGCTGTTGGAATGCAGTATACAGAAATGGGTTGGCATTTACAATGGGGATTTATTCACTTACAATTTACAGTTCTTAGGCTATGAAAATGCCCCACTCAAGGCATCAATGGGACGATGCCTGGACTCTGAAGACAGGCTGCCGGCATCCGGAGCTCCTGTCACAGGGGACGGCACACGGCATCTGCTGGCCCTTCGCTCCGGGTTTCATTGCTTCCAGCCTCTGGCTTCAGTGGCTTTTTCTCTGAGCTTCTTTGGGTCCTCTCTAAGCTCCCCCAGGGCTTTGCTCTAACTTCTCTGGGCTTATTCTCTCTTTTATCCTCTTAAAAAGGACTCCAGGAAGAGGTTAAGACCCACCTGGGGCCTCAACCGAAATAACCTAAGCACAAGGTCCCACCTGTATGACGTCTGTACCCACAGGAATGGGTTAAAAGAACATGATCCCGGGCGGCTGCCGTGGCTCAGCAGGCAGAGCTCCGACCTGCTGTGCTGGAGGTCTGGAGTTTGATCCCTGGTGCCTCCTGCCCATATGCAAATTGAAAAAAAAAAGAAAGAACATGATCCCTTCTGGGGTAATACAGCCTCCAAACTTCCACACCAGCCCAGGTTGGTATGTCCCCAAGTGAATAAAGAAGAATGCACAACCCCACTAAAAGAAGCTCATCCTCAATCAAGCCTATGGAATTCCCACAGACGAATCTCCAAGGAACATGCACTCATAGGACAGAAATCACAAACTGTACACATACCCAAGGCATCAGGAGAGAGAGCTGCAAACAGAAGAGACAGCCAAGCAAAGGCTTGAGGTTATCAGGCACAGAATGCAAAACAAGTACGTTTAAAATGGCTAAAGAAAAAAAATGAGGTTGATGACATGAGTCAGAAGTTGGAAAACACAAAAAACACTCAAGCATATTTGATCAGGAAATACAGACATTCTATACGTGAAAAATAATGGTATTTTAAAACTCAGTGGGTATGTTTAGGCCAAAGGAAGACAGGATTAATGAACTGAAAAATAGCTATTAATAAAGCATCATAATTCAACAGAAAAAAAAAACGCAAGCAAATGGGACATTTATGAAGGAAATGTCAAAGACTTGGAGAACAGAGTAAGAAAATCTAACATACAGGTAATTAGGCATCCAGAAGGAAATGATAGGAAGGGTGATATTCTGGGGGAAATTTTCCAGAATTTTTGAGAAATTCTTATACTTAGATTGAAACCCAAGCAGGATAAGTACAAAGAAATCCACACCTAGACTCAGCGTAGTAAACAGGAAGAAAGCGCATCCATTCGAAAAATACTTGTCAAGCATTTACTTCTAGGTGCTGGGGATACAGCTGTGATTACAGCAGCCCTACAGGGGGGCTGACAGTCCAGGAGCTTCCTGGCTGCCCAAACAAACACCACGCAGTGGGTGGGTAACCACGGGGATTTAGGGGCTCACGGATCTGAGGCTGGAAGACGACTCCCTCTGGGGTGGGGAGCTTCTGGCTGGCTGCGCTCTTTGGGTTCCTCGGCTTTCTGGTCACATGGCGATGCACGTGGCGGTGGCGTCCCCTTTCTCCTCTGGGTCCCGTTGACCCCCCGGCTCTGACCACATCCCGGGGCCTCTCTTTCTGTGTCCAGTATCCTCTGCTTGTAAGGACCTCAGCGTACTGGATGCAAGCCCATCCTTGCTGCATTTGGGCCGTACCATAGCGAAACATCTTCAAAGGGTGCAGCCCACAGGGCCGGGGGTGGGACCTGCACATGCCTTGCAGATGTGACCCAGTTCCCAATATGAGGGAAGACAGATGTGCTGGTCTGAACCTGTGGTGGACCCCAGAAAAGCCATGCCCTTTGATCCTCATTCAGTATTGCTGGGTGGGAGCATTTTGATTGTTTCCATGAAGATGTGACCCACCCAATTGTGGGTGGTAACTTTTGATTAGATGACTTCCATGGAGGTGTGTCTCCACCCACTGAAGGTGGAGTTGCTTGCTGGAATCCTTTAAAAGAGGAAACATTTTGGAGAGAGTCCCCTTTTTGGTAGAGCCACGAGAAAGCCAGCAGATGCCACCATGTTCGCCATATGCCCTTCCAGCTGAGAGAGAAACGCTGAATGTCGTTGGCCTTCTTGAACCAAGGTATCTTTCCCTGGATGCCCTAGATCGGACAATTCTAATCACTTAATTGGAACATTTTCTCAGCCTTAGAACTGTAAACTAGCAACTTATTAAATTCCCCTTGTTAAAAGCCATTCCATTTCTGGTATATTGCATTCCAGCAGCTAGCAAACTAGAACAACAGACAATAATCAAAATAGATACTTAAATCATCTCCATCAGGAGATAGAAATAGGGTAAATATTGGGTAACTGGAGCTGAAGGGATACAGATTATGCAACAGGACTGATTGTAAGAACTCAGAAATGGACACTGAATGTTAGAATGATAGAGGGAGGAGGGCTGGGGGCACAAGTGAAATCAAAAGGAAAGACAGATGATAAATTAAAAAAAAAAATTTATTGACTATGTTAGAAGGAAGAAAACAGCAAAGCCGGAAGCAGTGTCCGGAGGGTGTTCCATTGAAGACAGGACGGTCGTGGGGGGCCTCAGCAAGGTGTCCTTGGGCAAGGCTTGAAGGATGGAAAGAGGTGAGGCGTACAGCTGCCTGGATGAACCTTTTAGTCAGAGGGACAGCCAGTGCAAAGGCCCTGGGCGAGTGCATGCTGGGTGTATTTAAGGAGAACTTAGGAAGTCCACTCTCGGGGCAGAAGATTTTAGCACGTCTCTCTCAGTTATTGTCTGAAAAAAAAGTCAGCAAAGCTATAGAGACTTGACAATGACAGTGCAGGAAGAGAGACGGAAGATGAAGGGATGGAGATGAGCCAGAGAAGCAGAGGGAGAAACCCCAGGGTCCAGCAGCGTCCTGCTCTTCCTCCTCCAGGGGGACGCCTGCCCTCCAAGTGGAGGCGGCTTAGTGGTGGCTGAGAAGTGCACCCCCAAATATCCAGGTCTTGATCCGCAACCTGGGGGTGTTTCTTTACATGGAAATTGGTCTTTGCAGGTGTGCTCAGGTGAAGGCCCTGGAGATGGGCCCACCACCAGAGACGGTCCAGGTGGGCTCTAAATGTAAGCACAGGTGCCTCAGAAGAGGGGAGCAGAGAGGGACGACACAGCCAGGGGAGAGGCCCCTGGCCATGGCGGCAGAGACGGATGAGGCTTCCAGGAGCCAAGCAATGTCAGCAGCCACCAGAGGCTGGGAGAGGCCCTGAAGGACCCTTCTCTGGAGGCCTCGAAGGGCGTGTGGCCCTGTGGACACTTAATCTTGGCCAGGGACACTGGAGCTGGACTTCTGGCTCCTGAACTGTGAGACAGCACAGTTGTTTGTTTTAAGCTGCAGGAAAGTCAAGGCTTCCCGGCCCCTCCGGCAGCCACTTCCCTGATATCCAGCACCGGGCACACTCAGGCCCTGTCCTGTCTGCCTGTCTGCCAATGACCACGTGTGTGCAAGGACACACGGCCATGCGGACATCCATGCCTCCTCCCAGGCCCAGCCCGTGGGCTCTCGCTGGCCCATAGATACTCAGTCAGGCCTGCTGGACGCCGCTCACGCTGGCTGCTCACCAGAGCCCACCAGGGGCTGCTGTGGCCTCAACTGCTCCCACCTCCTGCCAAGGAAGGGAGGGGGCTGCATAGAGCCGGCCACGCATGGCTGCTCCTGCCCGGAGGCACAGGCCGCTGGCCGCTTTTCTGCTGCTTGTGGGCCGGTCCACTCCCTCTCTCACCTTCTGGGACTCACGTGAGGATGACATCGGGAAGGGTAGGTCAAGCCAGCGCCCCGAGGGCCCTGGTGTGTTTCTCCAGGACAAACTGCCCCTCCAGGGGCAGCCCAGCCAGAGACATAGGGTAAAACAGACCAAAAATATACTGTGACTATTTTTAAGTTTTAAGAAAACATTTCCCTGGGGATATGGCACAAACAGGAACAAGGAAGCAACCTTGTGCCCAGAGCCCACCTGACACACAGGGGCCCCACACCTGACCCCTTCCCTCTCACCTGCTCCTCTGACCGACTCCACCCTCCACCCACCAGAATCATGGGCTGCTCTGGCTGTTCCGGAGGCTGTGGGGGCTGCGGCTCCGGCTGCTGTGTGCCCATGTGCTGCTGCAAGCCCGTGTGCTGCTGTATGCCAGCCTGTTCCTGTGCCAGCTGTAGGCAAGGGGGCTGTGGCTCCTGTGAGGGTTGAAAGGGGGCTGTGGCTCCTGTGGTTGCTCCCAGTCCAGCTGCTGCAAGCCCTGCTGCTGCCAGTCCAGCTGCTGTGTCCCTGTTTGCTGCCAGTGCAAGATCTGAGGCTCTGACCCAGGACATGCCCTCAGCTTTGGCTTTCTTAGGATGTGTCCTAGGCTGCATCCCACAGCCCTGATGCAGGGCTCTAATCTCATCACACCCTCCAGACTATTCTTTCCTCAATTTCCAGAGCTGGGCATTTGCTGTCCAGCTACAGAGGAGGACAGATGAAGGTAGGAGATTTGCACCAGGGATGATACCCCCTAAGCAAGGCCCTCCCCCACCCACCGGCAGCCCCTGGGGTGTCCTCCTGTTACCCGGGCTCTGCCTCCAACAACCCCGCGGCCCTGACCCTGCGTGCCGGGACCCCTGCCCACCAGAGCATGGCCATCTCCAGCTCCTGGGCCTGTCCCCGACTTAGACCCCAACTTCTGGTTTCTTTTTTTCTTTACATCTTATGGTCCACGCTGGGCCTTCTGAGAGCTCTAAATAAACGCCCTCCCTCTGCACAAGACGCATTCTCCTGAATTTCTTTCTGGCTTTCCTCAGATAAACCAAACCCACCATCCGTGGCCCTCCCTGGTCACTGCCTCTTCTAGGGTCTCTGTGGCCATGTGCTAACCCACTCACACACTGACAGACCTACTGTGCGCTGCCCCAGCTGCTCTCCTGGGCGGGGTCAGAGCTGCGGCTCCCTCATGGGGAGTCCCCCACCCCAGGCCGGGATGGGGGAAGACGGGAGACCCAGTGCCCTGAGCACAGCGGGGAGAGGGCTCTCAGGGGAGGCTGCCCAGGGGACAGCAGCTTCCACCCACCTAGGTGCCAAGGCCGCGGGCGCTGCCGCCAGCCCCAGGACGAGGGACCCCGGCGAGGAGTAGCCTGCGCGCCCTGACCGCGCCCCCGCCCCTCTGCGCCCGCCCCAGGTCCCCCGCCGATGCTGCCCACCCTGCCGCGAGGGGGTCGGGCCGGGCGGTCGGAGGTGGGGCCGCGCACGGACGATTTAACCTGCGCCCCAGCACGTGAGGTGGGGGGCTCGGCTCCACTTCACCGAGGAGGAGGCGGTTCGCAGGGGTGCTGCTGCACCCCCTTTCCTCTCTGTGCCATTTCCGTGGGAATTTCATTTATAATTAAGAGTTGCTCTGACTGTACCACCTGGGAGGGTTCCCAGGAAGGCCATCGAGAAGGAGGTTTGGGGGCGCCGGGCTGCGCTCGGGTGGATGGAAAGGTCGAGCCATGACGCAGCCGGGCAGTGCTTCCAGGGGCCCCGCGGGGTGCTCGGGGTCCCCAGGATCAGGGGCAGCTCAAGAGGGGCAGCTCAGGCCATTCCTGGGGGCGCCCTGGCTGTGGGCTCTCGGCGCCCACCCCACGGAGCTGGGAGAGTCTCGCTGCCTCCTTGAGGGCCACATGCCCCACAGCCCCTCCTCATCCCTTGACACCTTTTTCCTTCTTGTGCATCCCCCCACCACCCGGAGGGAGAGAGGACACTGACCCTCGTGCCGGTGGTCCCCAATGCAGACCTGCACCCCAGGGCTTCATCATGAAGAGTTTTGGGTCCTGCAGCTGCTGTTCAGCTTCCGGAGCTGCCCCCGCCATGTCCTCTCCTCCCACGGGGACCTGGTCACAAGGGAGTCAGGCACCCGAGCCCAGGGCAACTCAACTCATCACCGCAAAGACCCCATTTCCAAATCGGGCCTGTGCCCTTTTCAAACTGCCGGGGACCCCGGAAAGGCCATGTCCTTTCATCCTTGTTCATTATCGCTGGGTGGGAGCTTTATGATTGTTTCCATGGAGATGTGTCTCCACCCATTCCAGGTGGGATTGCTTACTGGAGCCCTTTAAGAGGGAAGCATGCGGAAAGAGCTCAGAGCCGACCCTAATGCTAACCCTAGACAGAACCCACACAGCCAGGGACCGTTGGAGATGCAGAAGGAAAATGACCCCAGGAAGACTGATGAACTCAGGACAGAAAGCTGGTGGATGCTGCCATGTTCCCTCCCACCTAGAGGTGTCCAGAAGCCACGGACCCCAGCAGATGTCAGGCACATGCCTTCCCAGCTGATGGGGGTGGTTCCTGACCCTTCAGCCTTTCTTGAATCAAGGTATCTTTCTCTGGATGCCTTAATTTTACATTTTCACAGCCTTAGAACTGTAAACTTGCAACTTAATAGATTCCCCTTTTTAAAAGCCGTTCTATTTCTACACTGGGACATATGGGAAAGCAACCACAATGAGTAATATTAGAGAGCCCATGTGTTCAGTCTGTGCAAATATCCTGTTTTCCCTCATGGTTTTGCCCACTGGTTTTAGCATTCATCCTCAATGTCACCTGCTTCTGTGTAGATGACCTGGAATTCATCTATTAGGATGTCCGGCTTCTTTTTTTTTTTTTTTTTTTTTTTTTTTTACTTTTACCCATTTATCTATTTATTCAGTCATTTATATATATATCAATATGCACTTATAAATGTTTCTTTTATTCTGTCTGTTATAATCCAATACTATCATTATTCATTGTGTTGCTCGAACTATTCCAGTTTTGGCCATTGGGAGGTCTTTCAGGCTGGCTACTTTTGACAGGCCCCTGTCCTATTTTGTTGCTTTTTTCTCTTGGAGAAGTCTTGCTTTCTGGGATGACAGCCCCTAGAATCAGCAATTTTCCAGAGAGCTCTGGCTCCTTTACTGGGGAATGGTACTTAGAAACCATGAGGGTGGCCTGGGTGTGCTCAGGGCTGGTAGTGCGTCGCTGCTTAGCAGGTTCTGAGCAGTGAGAGATCGGAAATGTATGCATGTAGCTGTCACATATGCACACACGTATCTGTGCTCATTTCTGTAGATTATACCAAACCAGAGTCATGCTGATGCTTCTGGCTCTCACTCTAGCTCAAGAGGGGAAATTTCAGCTTCCTTCCTTACTCATTTGTGACTTCTTCCTCTGACAGTGAGGAATAAATAAACATTTATTTATTTATTCAACCTTACTGTACGTGTAGCTTCAGAATGGTGAATGCATATCCCCCATCCACATGAGAAACAAATTTACCAAGGAGAGTACAGTGTTAGTATGTGACTTTTTATGTCTCTGTCACTAGAGTATCCAGTAAAAACACTGTCTTGGAAACTTCCTGGGGTCAGCTCCCCCACCCCACACCCTTTTCCCTGCTCCCTTCACTTTGGTTTTGTCATACATCAGATCACACAGTTGTATCCATTTGTCCCAGTCTGCCTTCCCATCTGCATTCCTCTGATTCCCTGGTTAATTTTTTTCTCAACTTCCTTACAGTAAAGTTTCCTCTCTGAAGTGCCCAGTTCTGTGGGCTTGACAACTGCAGAGCCATATATCCACCCTACCGTCACAACACAGAACACAGAAAATTCCCTTTCCCAGTTAATTCCTGTCGTTTATTTAGAGATCTCAGAAGGCCCAGTGTGGACCCAATCCCTGCCAACCATTCATCTGTTTTCTGTCCCTAACATTGTTCCTTATTCAGGATTTCACATAAGTGGCATTACATAATACATAGCCTTTTGGTACTGGCTTCTTTCACTAATGAAAATACACTTAAGTTTCATCTATTTGTTGCATAAATCAATGGTATATCCTTTTTATTGCTAATAATATTCCACTTTTTGGGAGGACCAAAAGTTGTTTATCCATTTATCTGTTGAAATTATTCTCATGCTGTTTCATGTTTTGGGTAGTAATGTATAAAGCTTCTATAAATATTTATGTTCAGGTTTTTATGTGAATTCAAGTTTTCAATTCACTTGGTGAATTGTGGGTTGAATGGTAAGTCTATGTTTAATTTGATTTACAAAAAAAAAAAAACCCACCAGTTTTCCCAAAGGTCTTCAGTTATGAAGGGATTTTCCAGTTGGTTTTTTGCTTTGTTTTGTTTTGTTTTTATTTTAGCTCTTCTGATGGGTATACAGAGGTATTTCACTGTGGCTTTAATTTGCTTTTCCCTAATGACCAATGAGGCTTGGCACCATTCATGAGCTTATTGGTTATTTTTATATCTTCATCAAGTGAAGTGTCTTTCAAATATCTTACCCATATCTGACTCCTTTGTTTTAAGGGTTCATTATATATTGAGATTATAAGTTCTTTATAAGATATGTGACTTGAAAGTAATTTTTTCTACTCTATGGCTTTTCTTTTCATTCTCCTTGCAGGACAATAGTTCTTTTTAAACTTTTTATTGTAATAATGTATATACAACCCCAATTTCCCATTTTAACCCTTTTCTACTGTACAATTTAGTGGTTTTTCATTATAGTCACAATATTTGCTACCATCACCAACATCCAGAAGGCAATCGTCTTTCATTTTCTTTTTTATCGTTGTTTGGCATGGGCAGGCTCTGGGAATCGAACCTGGGTCTCCGGCATGGCAGGCAAGAACTCTGCCACTGAGCCACGTCACACTGCCTGGCAATAGTTTTTAATCTTAAAATAATTCAATTTATCTATTTTTTTATGGCTCTTGTTTGTGGTCTCATAGCCAAAAATGCATTCCCATACCAAGGTTTTCTACTCCAATGTTTTCTTCTAGAAATTTTATAATTAAAATTTTAAGCCTGTGGTCCACATGGAGTTAATTTTTCTACAAGGCATGACGTGTGTCAGATTCATTTTTTCATACAGATGCTAATTCTTCCAGCACCATTTCTTGGAAAGATGGTTCAAGAATATACTTTACATGATTTCAGTTTTTTTTTTAAGTGGTTAAGGTTTATTTTATGGCTTAGAGGTGGCTTATCTCAGGGGATATTCCACATGTACTCAGGAGGATATGTTTTCCTTTGATGCAGCGTAGAGCGTCCCCTGTCAGTTAGGTCAAGCTGATGGATTGCCAACCAGCTCGTCTGCAGCCTCACTAATTTTCTGCCTACTTGTCCTATCCGTTTCTGAAAAAAAGAGTGCTAAACTCTCTAGTTATAATTGTGGATTTGCCTATGTCTTCAAGATCTCTGCATTGTTTGCCCCAATCATTTTGAAGCTGTTATTCAGTGTTTATAAGAATTGCCTCCTTTATCATGACGTAATGCCTCCTCTTTTTTCATAATATTCCTTGTCTGTTGTCTATTTTGCCAGGAGCTCATACAGCTCTTCCAATTTTCCGTTGGCTCGTTTTGCATGGTACCTATTCTCCTTCCTTTTACTTCCAACAGATTGGATGAGACATTTCACTTTGAAGGCCATCTCGTCAGCTGACTGGAGATGCCATCAACCTTAGATGCAGTCAACTTACTAATGATTGAAAGCCATAGCATGTCCTCAGAAGAACAATTAGGCCAGTGCTTGCTTGACCAGACAACTGAGCACCATCACCCGGCCAGGTTACCCAGTGACCTTAACCATGAGAATAGGAAATGGGCAAATTTTGCCAATTAGATGCTAGAAGAAAGCACCACCATGAGAAAAGCAATGTGGGGAGACAATGTTTATTTAAGGATGTGAAGGTTCGAATTCATGCCTCAGTAGACAAAATCAGAAAGCAGGTTACAGGAGATGGCCAAATTCACATGTCAGAGGTGGACCAACTCCAGGTGACAAAAGAGTAAGCAGACCCCAGGGGATGACCTCAGGGTTTAGGGTCTTCCACTGCCTCCCTGGTTGACGTTACAAATCAGTAAGGAAAGAGTATGAAGACTGGAGAGGGAGGAGGAAGTAGTCTCAAAGCAGGGAGTGGGCCAGGAGGGTGTTAGACCATGGGGGACCAAGCCAGAGCCCAGGAGGTGGGCCGAGGTCTTGGGGTCCTGGAGAAAGCTGCAGATGGAGGAGCTGAGGAAGAAGAAGCATGACTTAATGCGGATAGGAAAGGGGGGCTAAGTCCACTAGGTGAAGGACATTCTCCTACACCAGAGCTTCCTGGCTCTATAGGTCCAGCTTCTGCCACCTGGAATCCAGAATTGTCCAGTGTCTTCGGGGACCTGCGCAGCAGTGACTGTCACTGAATGGGGAGTTTGGGTCTGCAGGACCTATTTGGTGTCTACGTCTGGAGCCTCAGATCTTGCACTGGCAACAAACAGGGACACAGCAGCCAGACTCGCAGCAGCAGGGCTTGCAGCAGCTGGACTGGCAGCAGCAGGGCTTGCAGCAGCTGTACTCACAGCAACAGGGCTTGCAGCAGCTGGACTGGGAGCAGCAGGGCTTGCAGCAGCTGGACTGGGAGCAGAAGGGCTTGCAGCAGCTGGACTGGGAGCAGCAGGGCGTGCAGCAGCTGGACTGGGAGCAGCAGGGCTTGCAGCAGCTGGACTGGCAGCAGCAGGGCTTACAGCAGCTGGACTCATAGCAGCAGGGCTTGCAGCAGCTGGACTGGGAGCAGCCACAGGAGCCGCAGCCCCCCTTGCAGCCCCCACAGGAACCAC
>PVIY010050364.1:0-16242 GCA_004026745.1 Myrmecophaga tridactyla
TTTTTTTCTCTATTATTGTTTTATTTCTTTTTCTGATGTCTCTTTATTTCTTTCTCTAAATCGATGCAAATGTTCTAAAAAATGATGAATATGCAACTATATGATAATATTAAGAATTACTGATTGTATATGTAGAATGGAATGATATATCAATGTTCTTTTGTTAAGTTTTTTAATTAATAAAAAGTTTAAAAAAAAAAATTAAGAACATGTCTAAATAAGGAGTCTTTAGTTGTAAGAAAGAGAAACCCAATTTAACAGAAGTACAAAAGGAAATTTATTGGCTCTTATAACTGGAAATACTGGGGATATTCTAGTTGTGGAGGTAGCTGATTCAGGGGCTTAAGCAGATAAGCAGGTCTTTCTCTTTCTCTCTTTCCTCCCTCTTACGCTCATGTTTCTGCTTTTCTCTGTCTGCTTCAGTGAAATCTGTCAGAGTAGCACAGATTTCATTGCCCACAAACCTCAGCTTCTAAGAGGAAGAGCGATCATGTACTTGCTATAACCAGTAGAAGACTTGGGACAATCTGGAGGGAAGGAGTTGAGGGGGCATAGGCAGGAAGAGTTAATTGAGGCTTTTTGTGAGAAAAGTTTGGATTGCAGAACTTTTATCTCTGGGCCTTCAATTTAAGTGAGACTAGAGGGAAACAGAATCCACACAATATCAGGATATGATACTCTGTGGGAAAAAAATAAGCAACTGGATGAGTGAAATTGGTTTCTGATAAGGCCAAAGAAGGTATGCTGGTTAAAAAGGATGTATGTCCCCTGGAAAAGCCATGTTTTAATTTAAATCCCATATCATAAAGGCAGAATAATCCCTATTCAATACTGTATGTTTGAAACTGTAATCAGATCACCCCCCTGGAGATGTGATTAAATCAAGAGTGGTTGTTAAACTGGATTAGGTGACGAAATGTCTCCATCCATTTGGGTGGGTCTTGATAAGTTTCTGGAGTCCTATAAAAGAGGAAACATTTTGGAGAATAAGAGAGAGAGCAGAGAATGCTGCAGCACCATGAAGCAGAAAGTCCACTAGCCAGTGCTTTGGAGATGAAGAAGGAAAATGCCTCCTGGGGAGCTTCATGAAACAGGAAGCCAGGAGAGAAAGCTAGCAGATGATGCCCTGCCTGCCATGTGCCCTTCCAGCTAAGGGAAGAATCCAGACTTTGTTCACCATGTGCCTTCTCACTTGAGAGAGAAACCCTGAACTTCATCGGCCTTCTTGAACCAAGGTATCTGTCCCTGGCTGCCAAATAGACTTGTTTTAATTGGGACATTTTCTCAGCGTTAGAACTGTAAACTAGCAACTTATTAAATTCCAGTTTTTAAAAGTCATTCTGTTTCTGGTATATTTTATTCTGGCAGCTGGAAAACTAGAACAGAAGGTTGTCAGCTGATAGGCTGGATCTGGGATGTGAGTTTCTTGGTAATAGATAAGTGGATCCAGAGTGTGATTTCTTTTTTTTTTTTTTTGACATGGGCAGGCACCGGAAATCGAACCCGGGTCCTCTGGCATCGCAGGCAAGCATTCCTGCCTGCTGAACCACCGTGGCCCGCCCCAGAATGTGATTTCTTGGTAATAGATGAGTAAAAATGTGCAATAACTAGTTTGTAGACAAGTGGCATAAAAGGGTAGGGCAAAATGATATATAATATGCAATATAAAATAAACTTTATTATTGATAATTAAAAATAATATAAAAACTAGAAAGTTAAAGAAAGGTCAAAATTAGGTAATAGCAAAGGAACTTATCAATGGGGTAGAGTAAAGTACACCCAGTTAAAGCACACTTCCAAAGGCACCTAGTGATAATTTTATTCATATTCTAGAGAGGGAAAAAATTTAAGTTCTTTGGACAGAGTCAGGTTAGGTTGCCTGAACTGCTGCTTTAACTTTCCTGGGTGAGAACTCCTTCTATGTATCTTCACATCCTTAAGGCAGCATTTCCTAAACTTACCTGAACCTATGAACTGCCTCCTGGGGTGCTTGTTGAAAGTATGAACCTTCATTCTGGTCTCAGAGATTCTGGAGTGGAGTGTTGATTCTTACAATCAGGCACATTTAGGAAAGACTGCCTCAGGTAGAAGCATCCTGTTAATCCATAGCAGCAACAGCTGTTTTCTGTCAAATAACCAAGTACATACAGAACAGAAGACTGGCAGGGCGTTTGCCAAGGTCTGGAGGCCAGTGCTGTGATTGAACGGTGGGCTGAGGGCCAGGAGCAACCCTAGAGGTAAGTGTTGTTGAGGGCAACAGAATCTGGGGCCAGTTGAAATCGAGTTCTCTTAAGAACAGTTGCTTTGCATTTGACCTGCTCAGGGAAGTAGGGTCTAATTATTATTAGAATTAAGTACTGAAACTTTTTAGAGAGGATAATCCTAGGAATTAAAACATTCACTGAGGGTTTAATAATCAATAAATACGGTGTTACTCTTTGGATACTTATGTTTGCAGATTGTAAACACGAGGCTTGTGCTATCATTCCCTCATTTTTAAAGACAAGATAATAAAAAAGAAGTTTTTGGTACTTCTTTAAACACTAAACAAAGCCCCATGGAGAAGTTTTAGGAGAGAGCTGGAAGGGGCCAGCATGTAGGGACCGCATGAGAGCACCTACTTTTACTAACACCTACAGCAGCAGCTCTCAAAGTGTGATTTGTTGTTTCAGAGTATCTGTGAAGTCAAAACTATCTTCATAATAATTCTGAGATATTATTTACCTTTTTAACTGTGTTGATATTTGCATATGATGCAGAAGCAGTGATGGGTCAAACTGCTAACTCCTTAGCCTAAATCAAGGTAGTGGCGCCAAATCATTTTTTTTACTAAAATAATAGTCATTTTATGCTTCACTGCCACAGATTGGTAGTAAAAGAGGGGAAAAAAAAAGCCAATTATATTCATGGATGTCTTCAGTGAAGCGGTAAATATCATTTGGTTAAGTCATACCCTTGAGAACCTGCCTTTTTACCATTTTGTGTGACAAGATGGCGAGTGCTCACAAAGCACTTCTGCTGCACACAGAAGTACATTGGTTGTCTCAAGATAAAGTACTTGTTTCAGGTGAAAACTGAACTGGCTACTTTTTTCGTGGAATGCCATTTTTACTTTCAGGGGCAGCTGACAAACCATATATGGGTATTCAAGACTTGGATATTTGGCAAAAACTTTTTCAAAAGTGAATGAAGTGAGATGCCAAGATGGTGGCTTAGTGAGGTGTGGCATTTAGTTTGTCCTCCAGAGCAGCTACTGAATAGCCAGGAACAGTACAGAACAATTGCTAGGATCATGTCAGTTACTGGACACACAGCATACCCCAGTCTGGATCAGCTGGACTGACTGCGAGCCCACCCAGAACTGTGAGTTCCCCAAACTGTGGAAGCTGGCACCTCTCCCCCACAATCTGCTTCCCAGAGGGGAAAGGAAAGGGACTTTACTAGGAGCAGGGGCTGAGCACAACTGAGCTCCAATTGTGGAATTAATTCACAAATTCTGACTACTAAAAATAGGCCCCCAGCTCAGCTGAACCTTGAATCAAAGTGGAGGTTGCTGGTTTTTGCCCTGGCGCAAAGGGGGCAGGGCTGACGGAAAAAGAAAAGAAAAAAAAAGAAACAGAGGTATTCTGGATTGGATAGCACATAATACTTGAAAGGGCCTGGGTCCTGAAGGAAAGGAGGGGCCACATAGGATCTGAAGATACACAAAACAACATACCAACTTCAGCTCTTGATTGGCAAAACTGAAGAACCTTTTCCTGCTCTGAAAAGGATTTTTCTCTATCTTTTTTGTGGCTGTGTTTCTATGGCTTGACTACTCTTTGAATACAGTGCAGGGCTTCTCCAGCTCCACTGTCCCAGGCATAGGCAGAATTAAGCTTGTTTGAGTGTTTGTTTGGAGCCTGAGCCTTCCCCAGGAGAGGGGTGGGGCCCAGCTCAGGTGAATCCCTCCCTCAAGGAATTAAGACCCCAGTGTCTGGAAAAGTGAAGCAATTAAAGCCGGCCTACAACCTCTGCTGTCTCCACCACACTCGCAGCAGGGAGAGTTGACTGAAGTTAAAGGTACCACATCACCTTATGCTGATGGGATCTGCAGGCAGACAAACACCACATACTGGACAGGATAGGAAAGACGGAGAGTCCAGAGGCTTCATAGGAAAGCCTTTGAATCTGCTGGGTCTCACTCACCCTCAGGGAAAACTGATGCAGGTGAGAGGAGGCCTGTTTAGTCTGGGAAAAACTGTCTAGGGTCTAAAATACCTAAGTAGATCCTCCTAAGTGGGGGTAAAGGCACCATACATGTAGGGCAAGAAACAAGAAAACAAGAACTGAAAAGTTCTGACCTGTTGAACAAAACCTAAGCTAGAGGTCTAGAATAAGCTGAACTGAATGTCAAAGAAGAGATGGACAATAAAGTCATCCAGCAAGAAAATCCTAGATAAAAGAAGGGAAAACAATCTCCAGAATAAACTAATTAAGGTATTTAAATGCCTAGATGCCAGAAAAAATAATGAATCTTACTAGGAAAATTGAAGCTATGACCCAGTCAAAGGAACAAACCAACAATTCAAATGAGATGCAGGAGTTGAAACAATTAATTCAAAATGTTTGAACAGGCATGGAAACCTCATCAAAAACCAAATCAGTGAATTGAGGGAGGATATAAAGAAGGCAAGGAATGAACAAAAAGAAGAAATTGAAAGTCCGAGAAAACAAACTACAGAACTTATGGGAATGAAAGCAGAGTAGAAGAGATGAAAAAACAATGGGAACATTTAATGTTAGATTTCAAGATGCAGAACATAGGATTAGTGAACTGGAGGATGGAACATCTGAAATCTGGCAAGCAAAAGAAAATATAGGGGAAAGAATGGAAAAATATGAGCAAGGACTCAGGGAATTGAATGACAACATGAAGCGCATGAATATACGTGTTGTGGGTGTCCCAGAAGGAGAAGAGAAGGGAAAAGGAGGAGAAAAACTAATGGAGGGAATTATCACTGAAAATTTCCCAGCTCTTATGAAAGACTTAAAATTACAGATCCAAGAAGTGCAGTATACCCCAGAGAATAGATCCAAATAGATGTACTCCAAGGCACTTACTAATAAGAATGTCAGATGTCAAAGAGAAAGCAAGAATCTTGAAAGCAGCAAGAGAAAAGCAATCCATCGCATATAAGGAAAGCCCAATAAGACTATGTGTAGATTTCTCATCAGAAACCATGGAGGCGAGAAGACAGTGGTTTGGTATATTTAAGTTACTAAAAGAGGAAAACTGCCAACTAAGAATTCTATATCCAGCAAAATTGTCCTTCAAAAATGAGGGAGAAATTAAAACATTTTCAGACAAAAAATCACTGAGAGAATTTGTGACCAAGAGATTGGCTCTACAAAGAAATACTAAAGAGAACACTAGAGACAGATAGGAAGAGACAGGAGAGAGAGGTGTGGAGAAGAATGTAGAAATGTAGACTATCAATACAGGTTAAAAAAAGAAGGAAAATTAGATATGACATATAAAATCCAAAAGACAGAATGGTAGTGCAGTACAGTGATAAACACTAAATGTTAATGGTGTAAACTCTTCAATCAAAAAACATAGACTGGCAGAATGGATTAAAAAATAGGACCCATATATATGCTGTCTACAGGAAACGCATCTTAGACCCAAGGCTAAACATGGGTTGAAAGTGAAAGGTTGGGAAAAGATATTTTATACAAATAACAATCAGAGAAGAGCAGGAGTAGCTATGCTAATATCCAATAAATTAGACTTTAAATGTAAAACAGTTAGAGAAAGAAGGACACTATGTATAAATAAAAGCAATTCAACAAGAAAACATAACAATGATGAATATTTATGCACTGAGTCAGAATGCCCCAAAATACACAAGGCAAACACTGAAAAGAGAAATAGACACCTCTACCGTAATAGTTGCAGACTTCAATTCCCCACTCTCATCAATGGACAGAACATCTAGATAGAGGATCAATAAAGAAACAGAGAATTTGAACAAACAATAAATGAACTAGACTTAACAGACATTTATAGAACATTATACCTCACAACAGCAAGATACACCTTTTTCTCAAGTGCTCGTGGATCATTCTCAAGTGTGGGGAAACGCAAGCAAGAGGAAAAAGACAGACAGATTTTGGGTACAGAATCTGCCATGGAAGGCTCCGCTGGCTGCGCTTTTATTATAGAACATCACATCATTGTTTCAGGGTACTGCATCAGTCTAAGGTATGCGTATGTGCAAGCGTACTCATCATTATATAACTTGTTTACTCTTTCTCCTTATTTGACTTCTACTTCCCTAAACTTATCTGGTCCTCTCTTCCAAATCCTGGACTGCCATGTTGAGATGGCCCATTTTATTTAGGGATTCCTCATACTTCCCCTTTTTATTTTTTGTTTTTTCAGCACAACACCATTAAATGTTTTTACGGGTCAGCAGACTGTCAGAAAGGAAGGGAGACATTGAATACAACAATACAGACAGATGCAGAATATGATAAAAATACAACCATATATAAACATCATTTTTTAACCAAGAAATATCAGGTAACCATCTGTGAGGAAATTCCAAAGCCCCAAATTAAAATCTTGAGACACCTTGATTTCTTTTGTTAAGTCTCCTAAGTCTCCTGTTTGCTGTTCGATAGAACGACTATTATCTGTCAAATTGAAACAACACATGCGACTGATATCTCAGCAACCATGATGGTGCAACAAGAGTAAATAATCAATAGCAGCTCTATTATCCAAGATGGCTTGCCGATGCTCCTTTTGTTCTTTATTTAGTAAGCCAATCACATTGGAAGTATAATTAATATTTTTTGACAAAAGGCGAGCAAGTCCATTAATAGTTTTTGCATTCTTGAAATTCAGAGCAGGAACACCTACTAGTAGAGCCACTAAACTAACAAATTCATCTTGGGACAACAAGGAAACACTGGAGGTGTCACGTAATTCTTGGAACATATGAGTCTCTTGCTTAGTCTTCTCGTGAGTACTAGCAGAATGATATCGTTTCAGTAGCAGGATTTTCAGACGACTTAGGCAAGTCCTTTTATGGGAAAGATTGGCTGGGATATAATTGTAAGTAAAAGATCTACATGTTAAAAACCACCCAGTGGGTAGCCATACATGTCCAGTACCATAAAGAATAGGGGTATACGTAGAACAATTCCAAGAGGCTGCAGGGGGGTAATGACAATGAGTAGTACAGTTCTCGATTCGAGCATAAGTAACATTCTGACTAGCAACATATGGGGTGGATAAGAAAATAGCATTGGTAGGTTTTTTATAAGAGGTCTGACCCCAGAAAAGGGAGTCTAAATGTGACAGATTTTTCTGGAAATTAGAAAAAATGGTACTATTGACAGTAGACGTAGGATCCTTGCATACAGCTATCAGACAAGACCCAAGAAGAGTATGCATTTCCAATTCTTTCATAATACAGAAATGAGAAACATTAACGATACCAGCTAATTGAGCCTAAAGATTATACTGCATTCTTTCTGACAGGCTTTGATCATCATAAAGAGCTGAAACAGGGGTTGGCATGAGAACTCCAGTAAAATTACAAGTAACAACTTAGAATTCCAAGTAACAACTTAGAATTCATAGTCAATTTAGTAAAAACTGGTGTTAAAAGATTTTCCGGTGCCAGATCAACATTTTGCTGTTTCAAAAGATCTTGAACAGATTGAACAAGGGCTTTGATATCTCCCCATGTAACAGGATGAGATACATTACACTGAGGTCTTTCCAGGCTGGGCAACCTTGATTCAGGGACATCTTGAAGTTGGGAATGGGATTTTGTAGACCTGATGCCAACTCATTCTTTGCTGGTCAAACACACTTAGCAGGAATCCACACGGGTCCTGTGGGGGACAAAACAGAAGCATATCCTCTTCCCCATGTTAACAGCATCGTAGGACCTTTCCAGATAGGCTCAGGAGGTTCTTTATAATACACCATTGGTTTTGGAAGATCTTTTTGGGAGCAGAAATGTAGTTCAACAGGAGTATACCTTGGGCGGACGAAAGTTGTAAATGATTAAGAGTAAATAAAAGAACAGAGATAGTATTAGGAATTTCTGCAAGGGTAGTACTCCCCTTTTTTATTTGCTTAAAAATCAGAGCTTTTATAGTGCCATGAGCATGTTCTACAATAGTTTGTCCTGGAGGGTAGTATGGAATGCCAGTGGTGTGGGAGATATTCCATGCTGCAGAAAAGGAATGAAATGCTGAAGAGGAATAAGCAGGGGCATTGTTTTAAGGGCTTGTGGAACTCCCACGGCTGACATAGCATGAAGCAAATGCTGGATAACGTGGCCTGAAGATTCACCTTTTAAAGCAGAGATCCGCAAAAATTCAGAATAAGTATCTATACACACATGGAGATACTTGTAGGGGGCAAAAGGCATGTAATGGGTAACATCCATTTGCCACAGTGCATTGACATGGTGGCCACAGGGGTTAACAGCGGCACAAGGAAAGGAATGAGGAGCGGTTGCACATTGAGCACAATTAGCTGTGATATCCTGAGCATGGTGAAGGGGTATGAGAAGCGTTTTGTACAGTGCCTTAGCAGATTGATGGAAAAAAGCATGATTGTCTATAGGATTATCAAAAAGGGGCTAAACCTGTTTGGATGCCAAGTCAGCACGATGATTCCCTTCCTGTAGAAATCCCAGTAGCAGTAAATGACTTCAAATATGTGCCACATAGAGGGGGGGCAGAACAATGATGAGGGTGAGACTGTAACGTTAAAAACAGTCTAAGAAAATTATTATCAACATTAGTAGTAAGAAAGGAATTTGGTAAGGAGAAAAACAAATTGTGTACTTTAGAGGGTATTCATTATAAGGTTTATTGGCTCAAGAAAAAGTTGTAATTCTAAAATAATGGCTGTTCGCTCATTACACTGCTCAGACAATTGAGGCAGCACATAATGATGGCACCACTGTGAGGACTTAGAACAAAAATAGAAGAGAACACTCCAAGTCTTAGAGCCGTCAGTAAAAATAGCGCGTGTGATATAGCGGAAGAAGTCATTATAGCACGAAATATAAAAGACAACACAGGAAAAAGGGTGAAACATGGATCCTTAAGAATATTAAAAGAGGTAAGATGTTTGTAATTAGCTAGAGCATTTTGAAAGGATGGATCATGCATGAGCAAGTTTTTTTATTATTTTTTATTTTTTCAAATGTATTTATTTATTTATTAAAAAATTAACAACAAACAAAAACATTAACATATCATTCTGTTCTACATATATAATCAGTAGTTCTCAATATCATCACATAGTTGCATATTCATCATTTCTTAGAACATTTGCATCAATTCAGAAAAAGAAATAAAAAGACAACAGAAAAAGAAATAAAACGATAACAGAAAAAAAAGATTATACATACCATACCCCTTACCCCTCGCTTTCATTGATCACTAGCATTTCAAACTAAATTTATTTTAACATTTGTTCCCCCTATTATTTATTTTTATCCCATATGTTCTACTCATTGTTGACAAGGTAGATAACAGGAGCATCAGACACAGGGTTTTCACAATCACACAGTCACATTGTGAAAGCTATATCATTATACAATCATCTTCAAGAAACATGGCTACTGGAACCCAGCTCTACATTTTCAGGCAGTTCCCTCCAGCCTCTCCACTACATCTTGAATAACAAGGTGATATCTACTTAATGTGTAAGAATAACCTCCAGGATAACCTCTTGACTCTGTTTGGAATCTCTCAGCCATTGACACTTTATCTCATTTCACTCTTCCCACTTTTGGTCGAGAAGATTTTCTCAATCCATTGATGCTGAGTCTCAGCTCATTCTAGGGGTTTTCTCAATCCCTTGATGCTGAGTCTCAGCTCATTCCAGGATTTCTGTCCCACATTGCCAGGAAGGTCCACACCCCTGGAAGTCATGTCCCACGTAGACGTGGGAGGGTGGTGAGTTTGCTTGTTGTGTTGGCTGGAGAGAGAGGCCACATCTAAGCAACAAAAGAGGCTCTCTTGGGGGTGACTCTTAGGCCTCAATTTTAAGTAGACTTGATCTATCCTTTGTGGGCTTAAGTTTCATATGAACAAACCCCAAGACTGGGGGCTCAGCCTGTAGCTTTGGTTGTCCACACTGCTTGTGAGAATATCAAGAATTCAACTTGGAGAAGTTGAATTTCTCCCTGTTCTCACCATTCCCCAAAGGGGACTTTGCAAATACTTTTCCATTCACTGATCGAATCACTCTGGGATTCATCGGGGCATCACTCTGGACAAACCAATAAAATCTCATGTCCTACCAAGATTCCAAGTACTTATGTTGTTCAACCAAGCTATCTACATAAGTTATATTAGGAAATGCACTAGTCAAAATATAAATTTTGTACCAAATAAACATTTTTTGCTTTAGTCTCACACATAAGGTGAAATTTTAAAATATTAATTACTATCACTTTCAGCACCCTGCAGTAATGAATTCCTTTGTTCTTCCTCATGCACAAACGTTATTTAAATTTGTACATTTAGTCACTATTATTATACACTGTAGACATTCCTAGAGTATACCATCTCAATCTTTATCATCTGCATGAGCAAGTTTTGACAATCTTGTTTAGTCGGTGGTAAAATAATCTCTATGAGATTAAGTCTGAGCAAATGAAGGGCATGATTTTGTCCCTTTGAGATGAGATCTGCTAATGCACGAGAGAAAGTGTATATGTTACAGGAAGGGGTGGACGAAAGATGTAACCACTCTACAATGTATACTTTGGCATTAGACAGCTCAAATATGCTTCTGTAGGAAGTCCTTTGGTAGGGAAAACCACCAACTGAGGGGGATGATTAGCGGGAAGTCGGTCTACCATATTTTATCATAGTGACATATTAATGTCATCAAGAGCAGAAATTATCGAAGGGATTGGATAAATGACATCTGCAGGGCTAGTATGGCCTCTTAACGCATGGAACAGAGGCTCAAGTTGAGATGTAGATAAAGGAAAATAAGGACGAGCCCAAGTAAGGTGTCCTAAAAATTGTTGCAACTTGATTAAAGTAGTGGGAAAGGTTAATTTAAGACTAGGCAATTTGGGGACCGAGGAAGTGGCCAGAAGTTTGTGTAAGAAAAGGGAAAAGTTAGTTGGATTTTTTCAGGGACTATATGTAGTCCTGCTATGGCCAGAAAAGCTGTTATTGAGAAAGAACTTGAGAATTTAAGGATTGACCAGCTACTAAAATATCATGCATGTAATGAAGTATTATCAGTTGTGGATACTGTTGCCTAAAGGGGAGCAGCACTTTATCAACAAAATATTGGCAAAGTATAGGGCTGTTCATCATTCCTTGAGCAAGTACCTTCCACTGATATTGTTTAGTCGGTCTTTGATTGTTAAGAGTAGGAACAGTAAATGCAAATTTTTCTTTGTCTTGAGGAGCTAAAGGTGTAGTGAAAAAAAAAATTTTAAATCTACCACAAACATAGAATATTCTCGAGATACAAGATTTGGATTGGGGAGACTGCATTGCAAAGGGCCCATGGGTATAATATGTTTGTTGACCTCCCTTAAATCATGTAATAGATGTCATTTACCAGATTTTTTTCTTTATAACAAAATGGAAGTATTCCAAGGACTAGTAGACTCTTCTGTATGTTTAGCAGCTAATTCTTGAGACATGAGGGCCTCCACAGCCATTAATTTTTCTTGAGATAATGGCCATTGATCGACCCAAACAGGGTCCCCTGGGAGCCACCACAAGGATAAGGCTGTAATTGCCATGGAGGCCATTAGGATAAATTTGTTTTGATAGTAGTTTGGAGTTGGGCTAGGAGATCCCTACCCCATATTACAAAAGTAATGTCTAAAATGTAAGGCTGTAATAGAGCTACCTTAGAGCCTTGGTTGATACAGGACAGCCGCTTGGTGCTTTTATAAGCTGAGGAGCTACCCTCAGTGCCCCATAAGGGACTTAGCTCTTGCCTGGGCCAAACTGAGGGCCAAGAGGAAAGCAGGAAGACAGAGGCATCTGCTCCAGTGTCTAATAAACCAGTAAAGGAAAGGTCTTTTATTGCATGGTTAAGGTGGGTCTATTATGATTAATTTGAACACTAGTAGCTACTATAGTAGAACCAAATCCTTTGTTTTCTTGTAATTTTGGTGGAATTTGGGTAGAAATATAGGGCAGCACAATTAATTGTGCAATGAAAGCATCCTTTTGCAGGGTTAAAGGAATTAAAGCGCATACCTGGAGCTCAACAATACCAGTATAATCAGAGTCAGTCACCCCCAGGATGACAAAAAACCCTAGTTTGGCTGCGTGGGATCGAGAAAGGAGCAGGCCGACAACCTTGCCAGGGAGAGGTCCCTGAAAATTAGTGGGTATTGTATAAATTTGACCAGGAAATTCCAGGAATTTTTCCTGAGTCACTTTTAGGTCGATTCCAGCACTGCCCTGGGTGGCATGAATGGATTGCAGGAAGGTAAGGGGTTGGCTGTTAATAGTGGTGTCCCCTGTTGCACCTGGGCAGGGAACATGCCCATTTGCAAGTTTCCCTGATTTACCATTGAATGGCATTGATTGGCCCAGTGATATCCTTTATTACATTTAGGGCATTATTTTGAAGGGCGACCAGCTTTGACTTTACAGTCCTTTTTGAGATGTCCCTTTTTGTTGCAATTAAAGCACCTCTGGTCAGTAGTTCTTAAAGCAGCTGCCAATAGCTGAGCTTTATGGTTTTCCATTCCAACATTTTGGCAGGCTGAAATCATTTGGGCAATAGTAACGTCAGGTTTCATATAAATATCCTTTAAAGCAGCCTTACGATCTTGGTTAGCATTTTCATAAGCCAATTAGCGGAGCAGGACTTGTCACACAGTTTGTCGAGTGATAGCCTTACCTAATCTATCAATGAAAGACAAATAGGTTTCAGCTGCCTCTTGTTTGACAGCTGCCAAGGACCCAGTAGGCATTTTAGTGTCTGGAATTTTATGCCACACTTTTAGAGCTAAGGAAGAAATTTGTTCATGTGTGAGTCGAGGGTAAGTAATTTGCTGATTAACATCCAAATAAGGGCCCTCCCCCATAAGCTGTTGAAAACTAACAGCAATTCCATTATCTAAGCTGTGCATGGCTTGAATAGTGGCTAAGTCTTTGTACTCTTGAGCCCAAACTGCTTATTGGGCAGAAGAGACTATGGGTTTAATCAAAACTTTCTAGTTGAAGGGAGTCATTTCGTATACTCCCCTAATACTTCTATCATGCTTAACACGTAGGCACACTGTACTTGTTAGTGGCCTTTTTTAATTCCTTAAACACGGTATATGGCAAACTATCAAATCGAGGAGCTTGATTTCTGTCTCACATTACTGGACAAAGAGCAATAAGCTCGCCTTCTTTTCGAGCTTCCTGAGCTAGCTGCTGCATGGGCGTGAGGGGCTGACTGGCGCTGGCATAGTTAGGGGAAGGAGAGTATGATGTTTCAAGAGAATTTAAAGCAGGCACAGATACAGTAAGTGCCGAAGCAGGGATAGTTAACCCAGGAGAAGAGGAAGGTGGTAGGGAAGGCACTTCTATTTTACTAATAGCGTCCTGGCAGAGATGCCACGTGTAAAGAACAGGAATAGGAGCCCGTGGCTCCCATGCGGAGTGTGTCCCAATTTTTCCCAATCTGCTAGGGAAAGAGTTCCAGCATCCGGGTACCAGGGACAGTTATCAGAAATTTCTTGCAACAACCGTGTTAAATGCCTGTCACACACAGAGTGACCCACCTTTTTAAGGAGAAAAAGCAGTTCAGCCTTATGTTTCTGCTACGCCAGCGAAAGGGAATTCCCCATGATTTACCAGGATTTTCCGAAGAAAATGAAAGGACGTGTCTTGAAGCCCTGCAATCGGGTAAGGCAAGACACTCCCTTCCAGACGTGGAGATCTCAGAATGGTCCCTGTTTGGGCGCCAGCTGTGGGGAAATGCAAGCAAGAAGAAAAAGATGGGCATATTTTGGGTACAGAATCTGCCACAGAAGGCTCCACTCGCTGTGCTTTTATTATAGAACATTACATCATTGTTTCAGGGTATTACATCAGTCTAAGGTATGCGTATGTGCAAGTGTACTCATCGTTATATAACTTGTTTACTCTTTCTTCTTATTTGACTTCTACTTCCCTAACCTTATATGGTCCTCTCTTCTGTAGCAGCCCCTTTAGTCCAGGATGTGTCCTGGATCCTGGACTGCCACGTTGAGATGGCCCATCTTATTTAGGGATTCCCCATACTCAAGGATAGACCATGTGCTGGGTCACAAAGCAAGTCTCAATAAATTTAAAAAGACTGACATCATACAAAACACTTTCTCAGATATAAAGGAATGAAGTTGGAAATCAATATTAGGCAGAGTGCCAGAAAATTCACAAATATATGGAAGCTTAACAACACACTATTAAACAACCAGTGGGTCAAGGAAGAAATTACAACAGTAATCAGTAAATATCTTGAGGCAAATGAAAATGAAAACACAACATATCAAAATTTATGGGATGTGGCAAAGGCAGTGCTAATAGGGACATTTATTGCCCTAAATGCCTAAGTCAAAAAAGAAGAAAGGGCAAAAATCCAGGAATTAACTGTCTACTTGGAAGAACTAGAGAAAGAACAACAGACCAACCACAAAGCAAACAAAAGGAAAGAAATAATGAAGTCTAATCGTTATAGAAATAAAGGAAATTGAGAACATGAAACTAGTCAAGGAAATCAACAAAACCAGAAGTTGGTTCTATGAGAAAATCCGTAAGATTGATGGACCCTTAGCGAGGCTGACAGAAAGAAGAGAGAGGATGCAAATAAATAAGATCAGAAATGGAAGAGGAGGCAAAACCACTGACCCCACAAAAGTAAAAGAGTTAATGAAAGGATACTATGAACAACTTTATGCTAATAATTCAACAATATAGATGCAATAGACAACTTCTTAGAAAGAGATGAACAACCAACATTGACTCAAGAAGAAATAGACGACCTCAGCAAACCAATCATGTAAAGAAATGGAATTAGTCATTAAGAAGCTCCCCCAAAAGAAAAGTCCAGGACCAGATGGCTTCACATGTGAATTCTACTAAACATTCAAGAAAGAATTAGTACCTATCCTGCTCAAACTCTTCAAAAAAATTGATGAGGAGGGAAGGCTACCTGATTCTGTGACACCAACATCACCCTCATACCAAAGCTAGACAAAGATATTACAACAAAAGAAAACTACAGACCAATACTCTAATGAATATTATAGATGCAGAAATCCTCAACAAAATTCTTTCAGATAGAATCCAGCAACATATTAAAAGAATTATCCACCATGACCAAGTAGGATTCATCCCAGGTATGCAAGAATGGTTCAACATAAGAAATCAATTAATGTAATACACGGTATTAACAAATCAAAGCAGAAAAATCACATGATCATCTTGAATAAATTTAACTAAGGATACAAAAGACCTATACAAAGAAAACTATAAGAAATTGCTCAAAGAAATCACAGAAGACCTAAATAAATGGAAGGGCATACTGTGTTCATGGATTGGAAAACTAAATTAATTAAGATGTCAATTCTGCCTAAACTGATTTACAGATTCAATGCAATACCAATTAAAATCCCAAAACCTTGCTTTTCAGAAATCAAAAACCCAATAAATGAATTTATCTGGAAGGGGGAGTGTGCACCGAATAGCTAAAAATATCCTGAGAAAGAAAAATGAAGTTGGAGGTCTCACGCTACCTGACTTTAAGGCATATTACAAAGCTACAGTGGTCAAAACAGCATGGTACTGGCATAAAGATAGATATACTGACCAATGGAATAGAATAGAGTGTTCAGATATAGACCCTCTCATCTATGGACAGTTGATTTTTTTTTTTTTTGTATGATTCCAATTTATATGAAATACATAGCATAGGCAAACCTATAGAGGCAGAACATAGATTAGTGATTTCCAGAGCCTGAGGAAAAGAAGGAATAGAGAGCAACTGCTTATGGACAGGGTTTCTTTTTCGTATGGTGGAAATTTTCTAAAATTAAATTGTGGTTATAATTGCAAAATTCTGTGAATATATTAAAAATTACTGAATTGTATACTCTAAATAAATGGATTTTATGGTGTGTGAATTATATCCCAATAGACCTGTTACAAGGAAGAAAAAAACATGTTCGCCCTTAGAAATCTTAGCAATGTGGA
>PVIY010050365.1:0-16260 GCA_004026745.1 Myrmecophaga tridactyla
CCGGCCGCCGGCTGCCGCGGCTTTGGGGAACTCACAGATCCGGCGAGTTGCCGTCGGTCTAAGCTGCTCCAGTCCTGGGCGCGCTGTGTGTTCGGTCACTATCGTGGTTCCGGGAGCTGTTCTGTATTGTTTCTGGTTATCTAGTAGTTGTTCTAGAGGACGAACTAAAACGCGCACCTTGCTAAGCCGCCATCTTGGCCCCCCTCCGTTTCCTTTCTTGTCCATGCTCTTTTGACCACTGTAACTATGTTTACATTCAGGAATTGTGAATCCCTAACTTCATTTTTCTTTTTCAAGATGTTTTTGGCTATTCAGGGCCCCTTACCCTTCCAAATAAATGTGATACTTGGCTTTTCTTCAAGATAGGCTATTAAACTTTTATTGGGAATGCACTGATTCTGTAAATCAATTTGGGTAGAATTGATAATCATAATGATATTTAGTCTTCTAATCTATAAACATAGAATGTTCTTCCATTTACTTAGGTTTTCTTTGATATCTTTTAGTAATGTTTTCTGAGTACACATCCTTTATGTCCTTAAATTTATTCCTGGAGATTTGATCCTTTTAGATCCTACTGTAAATGGAAATTTTTTTCTTTATTTTCTCCTCAGACTGCTCATTACTAATGTATAGGAACATACTAATTTTTCGCATGTTGATTTTGTATCCTACCATTTCACTGAACTCATTTATTTGCTCTAGTAGCTTTGTTGTAGATTTTTCAGGACTTTCTAAATATGGGATCATGCAAATGGTGAAAATTTTACTTCTTTCTTTCCAACTTGGTTACTTTTTATTTCTTTTTGTCGCCTAATTGCTCTAAATCTTTTTAGCACAAGATTGAATAACAGTGGTGACAGTGGGCATCCTTGTCATTTCTCCAGTCAGTACACTGTTGAGTACAATGTTAGCTGTGGTTTTTTCATATATGCCCTTTATCGTGTTGAGGAAGTTTCTTTCTATTCCTGTCTTTCAAAGTGTTTATGTTAAGAAAAGATGCTAGATTTTGTTAAATGCCTTTTCTGCATCAATTGATACCATGATGTGTCTTTTGCCCTTTAATTTGTTAATGTGCTGTATTACATTAATTCATTTTGTTATTTTGAACCACCCTTGAATACCGGTGGTTAAAACCCACTTAATTAGGTGTATAATTCTTTTATTGTGCTGTTGGATTTGATTTGCAAGTATTTTGTTGAGGACTTTTACATCTGTATTCGTTAGACAGATTGGTCTTTAATTTTCTTTTCTTGTAGTATCTTTATCTGGGTTTGGCATTGGCCTCATAGAATGAGTTAGGTAGCTGTCCTCTCCTCTTCGACTTTTTGGAAGAGTTTGAGCAGGATTGGTATTGTATTAATTCTTCTTGGAATGATTGGTAGAATTCACCTGTGAAGCCATCTGGTACTGAACTTTTCTTTGTTGATAGATTTTTTTTTTTTTTTTTTAACTTCGGCAGGCACCAGGAATCGAACCTGGGTCCTCTGGCATGGCAGGCGAGCATTCTTGCCTGCTGAGCCACCATGGCCTGCCCTATTGATAGATTTTTGATGACTGATTCAATCTTTTTACTTGTGATTGGTTTGTTGAGGTCTTCTTCTCTTTCTTCCTAAGGGCAATGTAGATTGTGTGTTTCTAGGAAATTGCTCATTTCATCTAAATTGTAAAATTTGTTGGCATACAATTGTTCATAGAATCCTTTTATTATTTTTTTTATTAATTTCTGTGGGAACAGTAGTAATGTCCCCCCATCTCATTTCTGATTTTATTTATTTGCATCTTCTCTCTTTTTTTTTCTTTGTCAGTCTATTTAAGGATTTCTCAATTTTATTGATTTTCTCAAAGGACCAACTTTTGCTTTTGTTGATTCTCTCTATTGTTTTACTGCAGCTTGTGATGAGTTTTGAAATTGGGAAGTGAAGTCCTCTGGCTTTGTTCTTTTTTAAGATGGTTTTGGCTGTTTGAGGCTCCTTATCCTTCCATGTGAATTTGATGACTGGTTTTTTCATTTCTGCAAAGATTGGGATTGCATTGAATCTGGAAATCGCTTTGGGTAGAACTGACATCTGTTTTAGTTTCCCAGATGCTAATATAAATGCCTTGGCTTAGCAGCAGGAATTTATCAGCTCATGATTTTGAGGCAAGAAGTCCAAAATCAAGGTGTTAGCAAGGTGATGCTTTCTCCCTGAAGGCTGTGGCATTTTGGGACTGGCTGGCAATCCTTGTTTCTTAGCTTTTATGTCATATGACAACAGGAAGGTGGCATATTCTCCTCTCTCCTCTGGGTCTATTGACTTCCAGCTTCTGGTGGGTCCTTGTGGCTTCCTCTCTGTCTGGCTTTCACTCTGTTTATAAAGGACTCCAGTAGCCCAGATCAAGGCCCAAACTGATTCTGTTGACGACACCTCAACTAGAGTAATGTCTTGAGGAAGTCTTATTTACTGCGGGTCCACAAGCACCATAATCCAAGACCAAGAACATCTCCAATCTGGGGTGCCCAGTTCACACCCCACAGCATTTTAACTGTATCTAGTCTTCAGTCCGTGAACATGGGATGTCCTTTATTTAGGTCTTTAATTTCTTTCAACAATGTTTTGTAGTTTTCTGTGTACAAGTCCTTTACATCGTTAGTTAAATTTATTCCTAGATATTTTATCAATGTACACTCTTAACAAAATTGTTCACTCCCTCATATACAACCTCTGGTCCTATCTGAGCCCAAAGAATAGGCTTTTCTGCTGACACACGTCTTCTGATTGTCATCACCGTACTCCTTCTGGTCATGTTGGGTCGCAGTGGGTTATGAGCGTCTGCGGCTGATGTGTGCGCTTCCTGCTGTCTTTGCTTCAGGGATACCATGTGGCGCATTTTTACTGGATCCTTGCTGGTGGAGGAGAAGTCGAGTGCCCTTCTGCATGACCTTCGAGAGATCGAGGCCTGGATCTACCGGTTGCTGCGCTCCCCGGTGCCCGTCTCCGGGCAGAAGAGAGTGGACGTTGAGGTCCTGCCCCAGGAGATTCAGCCAGCTCTGACCTTTGCACTTCCAGACCCCTCCCGATTCACCCTGGTGGATTTCCCATTGCACCTTCCCTTGGAACTTCTGGGTGTTGATGCCTGTCTTCAGGTGCTAACCTGCATCCTGTTAGAGCACAAGGTGAGAGGGCCAGCTTCCTGGGGTAAGAGCTGGAAGTATGGCAGAGGTTAGACCATGTGCTCCTTGAAGGCGGACTGCGTCTTTTCCATCTTTTGTCTCTAGGCAGTAACATGATGCCTGGTATACAGCAGGTGCTAAGTAGGTGTGGGATTGAGTTAAGGTATTGTAGGGGAATATATTCATAGGGCATGCTACCCATTTGAGTTATCCTTAACTATTCTGACCTAGTTCTCTGGAAATATCAATAGTTTTGTTTCAGTGAGTGGTCCTGAGATGCCGGGGCTGGGGGTATGTGTGTGAGGCTGCACAAGAAGGGGATGGTAAAGGAGTGATTCCCAAGAATATGGCAGGAGTGCCTGGGTTGGGAGGTAGCAGGCAGGCTGAGGCATGAGGCAGTGGAGATTGTAGAAACCAAGCTCCTGGAGCTGGAGGGATGGTGGAACACAAAATAAACTGTAGTGTTGGAAGCTGTTTACCCCTAAACTTTCTGTTCTGCTCTTGAGTTATCTTATGGTATGGCCTTGTGGCAGGTGGTGCTACAGTCTCGAGACTACAATGCGCTCTCCATGTCTGTGATGGCATTTGTGGCAATGATTTACCCCCTGGAATATATGTTTCCTGTTATCCCATTGCTTCCCACCTGTATGGCATCAGCAGAGCAGGTGAGTCTTTTCTGGCTTTGTCACCTCTCCTTTCCAACTCTGTCTAGCCCTCAGGGGGAGAGCTCAGTGCCCAGAAAGGTCATCAGTTAGTGCTGGCCCTCAGTCACTTATCATAACCTGTTTGTCAAAGTCTTCTCTGGCCTGTACTGATTACAGGTCAGTAGAGGTCACGTTGTACATGTTGGCCAAACCAACACTATTTATAGCCTTTATTTATCAGTTAATGTTAATGATTACAGGCTACTGGCCCCAGCCCTGCTGCTGGTATTATGTAGTGTACAGAATGCATACCATGTTACCTTTCTAAAATCTGAGAAGTTCTGCATTTTGAAACATTCAGAAACGCTGAAGAGGTCTTGGAGAAGGGGTCGTCGACTTGAATTTCCTTAAGTAGAAAAATCCTGACTCAATAAATGGATTGATCATTCTAGGTTTTATTCTTTGTTTTCTTATGCTGTGTGTTCTTTCCACAGCTGCTGCTGGCTCCAACCCCATACATCATCGGCGTCCCCGCCAGCTTCTTCCTCTACAAACTGGACTTCAAAATGCCTGACGATGTTTGGCTAGTGGACCTGGACAGCAGCAGGGTGAGAGTCTTGGCTGAGATCTTGTAGGGTCTGGAATAGGATTACGTCCTGTTTTTCTAGGTTACTCCCAGGAAGGGAACCTAAGTTTTTGTGATTTCTATAATGAGATGGACTGAAATCAGGTTTTTTTTTGCAATTCTGCTTTTACTTCATTGACTGAATAGTAAGTTGTTAAAAAAAAACTCTTGTCTGGAACTCAAAGAACTATAGGATTCAGTTTTGCCAGCATTGAGTTCTGCCCCTGCAGTCTCCAAGAGCTGTAGGCCAGGCATGGCTGCGGGACCACCCTCGAGGGTGTAGGTCACCTCCTAATGGCTTTCTGAGCTGTGGTTTTCAGTAAGAAGCTGTTTTTTTGGTGCAGACTTGAAAAAAAAATTATATTTGGCATTCTGCAGTGTGAATAGATTCAAACGTTGTATATTCATTGTAACTTTATATATATTCATTTTATTTATTTTTATTGCAACTTTAGCAAGTGCAAATAAACATAAACAAAAATGAAAACTATAATCCTATTATCCTGAGATAATCACCAATGACACTTAGGTATATTTCCTTTCAGATATGTATGTAAATCATATATTTGAGTGTGTGAAATGTGTATGTATTTATGTTATATGGTATATTGTATACAGGACGGCCTCTTCTTGCTAATTAACATTATGTAAGAGAAACTACTGAGCAATTCTAAGATCAGACCTATTATCTTTCCTCTTGTGCAGGTGATTGCCCCAACCAATGCAGAAGTGCTGCCTATCCTGCCAGAACCAGAATCATTAGAGCTTAAAAAACATTTAAAGCAGGTAAGTGAAGGATGAAGAAAAGATTCTATAGGATTGCAGTAGGGAGACAGTTATTCTAAGAGCCAGTTTCATTTCAAACTTCAGGTGATGTTGATTTTATGGACAGTTTAGGAAAGAAGCTTAAGAGATATTGCATCCTATTTCTGGGTGGCAGGGTGAACATTATCTCAAAAAGCACTTTTTAAATTCCTTCTAATTTATCGAATCCCCTACCACCCTCTAATGCTAGCAGTGCTCTGTAACACAACTCTGTAACAAGTACCCTTTTGACTTTATTTGAACTCCCTCTGCCACTGATACTTTATTAATTACACTTCTTTTCCCCCTTTTGAACACAACTCATCAATTCCTGTTTCTTGTCCTACCTGCCGACTTCATGGCCTTGGAGCACACTCAGCCTTGTAAAGTAGGAGTTAGTAGTTTGGACAATCTGCCTCCTTTTACATTTTCTCCTTGGATTGATCCTAGAACCCTACAGAGTTCGTTCTTCAAAAGCTCCTTTGAGGGGCGTGCAAGAGTAGTTCAGTGGTAGAATTCTTGCCTGCCATGCGGGAGACCAGGATTCGATTCCCAGTCCATGCACTTCCCCCCACTAAAAAAACAAGCAAAACAAACAGCCAAAACATTCAGCAAATGATACTGCAATAACAGGCTACTCACATGGAAAAATAATGAAATGTGACCCCGCCATACAGCACACCAAAAAAAAAAAAAAAGAAAAGTTCCTTTCTTTGAGTTCCGTTAAATCCACTTTCATGGATTGATTGTCTTCTGCATGCTAAATACAGTACCTGAAGAAAAAATACAAGTCTCCATTTCCTTGTGCTGTTCTATGTGTATGGAGGACCAGCAGTAAATAGCACTGTTTTGTCCTGGTTTTTTTAACCTTTTTTTATTGTACAGTTATATACAAAGCAAAGAAATAAAAAAGCATTAGTTTTCAAAATACTCTTCAATAAGTGGTTACAGGACAGATCCCAGAGTTTGTCATGGGCTACCATACCACCCTCTCATATTTTTCCTTCTAGCTGCTCCAGAACATAGGAGGCTACAGGGCTTAAATATTTTTTTATCATTACAATCGACTTTTTTCCTTCTTTTTTTGTGTGAAAAATAACATATATACAAAAAAACTATAAATTTCAAAGCAACAGCACCACAATTCGTTGTAGAACAGATTTCGGAGTTTGACATGGATTACAATTTTACAATTTTAGGTTTTTACTTCTAGCTGCTCTACAGTACTGGATAAAAGAGATATCACTTTAATGATTCAGCATTCATATTCATTTGTTAAATACTATCTTCTCTGTATAACTCCACCATCACCTTTGATCTTTCCATCCCTCTCTTGAGGGGTGTTCGGCCTATGCCAATTCTGAATTTTTGCTGTTGGAAGGGTCTGTCACTAATACGGGGTAGGGAGATGGAACTATCTGATGTTCTGGAGAGGCTGGGCCCTCTAGGTTTCAGGACTTATCTGGACCAGGGACCCACCTGGAGGTTGTAGGTTTCTGAAAAGTTACTCTAGTGCCTGGAACCCTTGTGGAATCTTATATATTGCCCTAGGTGTTCTTTAAGATTGGCTGGAATGGTTTTGGTTGGGGTTTGGCAAGTTATGATAGGTAACAAAATCTAAATGAAGCTTGTGTAAGAGCAACCTCCAGAGTAGCCTCTTGACTTTATTTGAACGCCCTCTGCCACTGATACTTTATTAATTACACTTCTTTTCCCCCTTTTGATCAGGATAGAATTCTTGATCCCACGGTGCCAGGTCTGGATTCATCCCTGGGAGTCCTCTCCCATGTTGCCGGGGAGACTTTCACCCCTGGATGTCATGTCCCATGTAGGGGGGAGGGCAATGTTTTCACTTGTAGAGTTGGGCTTAGAGAGACTGAGGCCACATCTGAGCAACAACAGTGGTCCTCCAGAAGTAACTCTCAGGCATGCCTAGAGGTAGTCTAAGCTTCTTCGCTCCCTACATAAGCTTCACAAGAGTAAGCCTCATGATCAAGGGCATGGCCTATTGATTTGGGTGTCCCTAAAGTTTGACACAGTATCAGGGGTTTCCCTGATGGTAAGGTTTAATAGTTCCATATTCTTTCTCCCTCAGGGAACTTTGCCAATACTTTTTGATTATTTGCTTAATATACTCTAGGATGTATCCAGGCATTACAATAACCTATCCAGGATTAAAGGACCTCTTTCTTACTTTGTGCTCCCTGTGTTTCATTTGTTCAGATGAGCTATACAGATAGGTTGAATTAGATTATGCACAACAGAAAAATTCAGTTCCAGACCAAATAAACCTGTTTTCCATAGGTCTCAAAGAGTATGTGTGGTTGGTTCTAAAATAAAGACACTGTCTTCCTTACCCCTATGTTCTGAATTACATTAACCCCAACCTGTTCGGCTTCGTTGTTATCTCTAAATATCAGGTTGCATATATATAACAGCCTCTCAAAATCCAGAAATAATAATCACCACTCCGGACTTAATGTGTCTGCTCTAGAAGCTTACAATCTAGGCCCCTGATAGCACTGTATTTAATTTTGGGAACCCCTGCTCTCTTCTGAAGGGTCTTCAGGAATCTCTGTATTGTCTGAAGTTCTTAGTGCCTTTAGGTTTTATCTGTTTGGATTTAAATGGGTCATTTTGTGTCATCCCTCTCCATCTCACTTGTTTAATCCCTGCTGATGTAGAATGTCTTGTTACTACAGAGTCTAGGGAAGGTTGCCAGTTCAGAGATTTCTCTAGCTGTCTTCCGTTGCTGTGTTTTATTCCTGATGAGTGCTTCCGTATGGAAGGGCCGGCACAGGGGACCACGTGTTAACTGCAGTAGAAGCTAGGTCCCTGGGCTCACTAGTCCTGTGCTCTGACCCTTGCTACTTAAAGATGGTCCCAAGACCATCACATCACCTGGGCTTGTTAAAAGTACAGAATCACCCCAGATCCATTGAATTAGCATCTGCAGTTCTGCATCCTTGGGTTGTTCCTGTGTTCATTTAAGTTTGAGCACTGTTGGTCCGGAACAGGGGTTTTCACACTGCTCCGTGGAGCCTCATAGGGGTGATTAAGCTGGGAGCACTAAGCTCTGAGGCTCTGGTTCCTTGTGCCCTTGTGCCCCTCAGGGAAGCTCTACTTTTACTTGTTTCAGCTGTTTCTATCTCCACATAAAGTTTCAATTGAAAAACAAGATTTCATGGTTCAAGTTTGAAAACCATTGCCCTGGACTTCAGATTTAATCCAGTTACTTTGAGCTAGGTTGGCTTGAGCTGGAGATGTACATAATTAAGATTATTTTCAAAAACTAAAAATTTAGATTCCTATTCTTATTTCAAAGATTAAGGCTGTGAAATGGGTTGCCCATGATTTGCAAATTAGCACAGTTCTTTGTTGCAGAATTTTTCAGTGGAGAGTGTTATGTAGAAACTTTAAGAAAGCTCTTTGCTAGGATTTGATAATAGCTTGTCTCCCAGAAATCTGCTTTGTATGAAGATATCTTTTTATTCCACAGGCCCTAGCCAGCATGAGTCTTAACACCCAGCCCATCCTCAATCTGGAGAAATTTCACGAGGGCCAGGATGTCCCACTTCTCTTGGGGAGGCCTTCTAATGACCTGCAGTCCACCCCTTCCACTGAGTTCAATCCACTCATCTATGGCAACGATGTGGACTCCGTGGATGTCGCTACCAGGTGAGGCCAAGCAGAATCTGCAATCATGAGTTCTTAAATTGGCCTCTCTGCTCTCTCAGTGAATTTGGGGCAGACTGCTTCCCTGAGCCAGTTTCCTTATATATAAAATGGGTATGATATTTGGCTTATATCTGCCCTCTTAGTAAAAGCAAGGAGGAAATAGTATGTTACCCCCTTTGAGGCATCGGGTGAAGAGAGAGATTGATAATTTTTGAAACTCTGTCTCCTTTGATGTTGGAAGCCTGTTGAATGGTGGCTGTGGGAGGTGCTCTGAGACCGCGGCTCGCAGGACTCCTTACCCTGCAAGGACTGGGACTCAGGTGGCCTCCTGCCCCTCCCCCGCAGAGTGGCCATGGTGCGGTTCTTCAACTCCCCCAACGTGCTGCAGGGCTTCCAGATACACACACGTACCCTGCGTCTCTTCCCCCGGCCCGTGGTCGCTTTCCAAGCTGGCTCCTTTCTAGCTTCACGTCCCCGGCAGACTCCCTTCGCCGAGAAACTGGCCAGGACCCAGGCTGTGGAATACTTTGGAGAATGGATCCTTAATCCCGCCAACTACGCCTTCCAGCGAATTCACAACAGTGAGTCCCCTGCCTTCCTCTCTGACCACTTTCTGTCTCTGTCCTTCTCATCGCTCTTCGTTTTGCCTTTTCCTCTTCTTTTTGCCTTTTTCCATTCTCCTCCTTACCTGCCCTTCCATTCCTGTTTTGCTTTAGGCTTTTTCCTACTTTTCTTTTTTTGTTCTGCTTGCCTTTTTTCCCCCTGCTGCTAATGCCGTTCTTTTCCCTCTTGGGTAGGTATGTTTGATCCAGCCCTCATTGGTGACAAGCCAAAATGGTACGCTCACCAGCTGCAGCCTATCCATTATCGGGTCTACGACAGCGGTTCTCAGCTGGCCGAGGCGCTGAGCGCGCCGCCGGAACGTGCGTCTGACTCTGACCCAACTGATGACAGGTGAGCGCCCCTTACAGCGGCAGGACCGAAGGCTGGGAGGCTGTCACCAGCCCTCATTTAGCACAGTGGGGCAAAACCTCAAGGGTTTAGCCCAAGCCCAGTCTTTGGGCTATATTTTAGCTGATTGTTTTTTCTTGGCTTCCTTATTTTATTCCCTGGGCTTGAGGTAGGAGTGCCCCCACACACACACCACCTATTTAAAATTTTTTATTGTGAAATATAGTGTATATACAGAAAAATGAAAATTTTCAAATTATAGTTTAACAAGTATTCATAGAGCAAATTTCTAGTATGCATGAGCTACAGTTCCACAATTTCAGGTATTTCCTTCTGGTTGTACTAATACATTAGAAATTAAAAAAAGTATATAATGATTCAGTAGTCATACTCCTTTGTTAAATCCCATCATGTCTGTTACAAGTCCTCCTTCTCATTTGATCAGTCTCTCGATATTCAGGGGTTTGGGCAATGACCTTTCTAACTCCATGCTGAAAAGCAGTATTGACATCATGGTGTGGGGGAATGCAACTGGTTTACTGTTCAGGGAGAGACTGGTACCTCTAAGTTTCAGGGCTTATCTGGCAAGGGAAACATCTGGAGGTTTTCAGTTTCTGAAAAATAAACTTAACAAGTAAAACTTTTTTACAGAGTCTAAGATAGAGTCCTGGGTTTTCTCTAGGGTTTTCAGGAATACTGTTGGTTGGGCTTGGCCTACCATGGTGATTTGTAATATCTGGCTGAAGCTTACGTAAGAGTAGCCTCCAGGATGACCTCTCAACTCTTATTTGAAATCTCTTAGCCACCTTACTTTGTTTCATTTCTTTTCCCCCTTTTGTTAAGCAGGGATTCTTTTTTTAAAAATATTTATTGAGAAATCTTCCCATACATACAGTCCATCCATAGCATACAATCAGTGGCTCACAATATCATCACGTAGTAGTATATTCATCACCATGATCATTTTTTTGAACATTTGTATCACTCCAGAAAAAGAAATAGAAAAGAAAAAACTCATATATGCCATAGCCTTCACCCCTCCCTCTCATTGACTGCTAGTATTGCAAGCTACCCCCCCCTTTTTTTACCTCTTTATCCCTCTATTATTTATTCAATTTTTATCCTTAGTTTTTTACTCATCTTCCCATACCCTGGATAAAAGGAACATCAGACACAGGTTTTCACAATCACATAGTCACACATTGTAAAAGCTATATCATAATACAATTATCTTCAATAGTCAGGGCTACTGGAACACGGTTCAACAGTTTCAGGTACTTCCCTCCAGCCACTCCAATACACCATAAACTAAAAAGGAGATATCTATATAATGTGTAAGAGTAACTTCCAGGATACCCCACGTGGGACATGACATCCAGGGGTAAAAGTCTCCCGGGTCACCTGGGAGATGACTCCCAGGGATGAGTCTGGCCCTGGCACTGTGGGATCAACAATTCCATCCTGACCAAAAGATGGGAAAGAAGTGGAGCAAATAAGGTATCAGTGGCTGAGAGAGTTCCAATAGAGTTAAGAGGCTACTCTGGAGGTCACTCTTAAGCAAGCTTCAGTTAGATATTGCTACCTATCATAGATTGCCAACCCCCAACCAAAACCATTCCAGTCAATCCCAGAGAACATCTAGGGCACTATATAAGATTCTAAAAGGTTCCAGGCACTAGGGTAACTTTCCAGAAACCTACAACCTCCAGATGGTTCCCTGGACCAGTAAGTCCTAAAATGCAGAAAGGCCAGCCTCTCCAGGACATCAACTAGTTCCATCGTCCTATCCCATATTATCGACAACCCCTTCCAACATGAAAAACTTAGAATGGGCACAGGCCAAATACCCTTTAAAAGTGGGAAAAAGATCAAAGGAAATGGCAGAGTTATACAGAGAAGGTAGGTTTAACAAATGAGAATGATTGTTGAATCATTATACTGATATTTCTTTTAGTCTCCAGTATCTTACAGCAGCTAGAAGGAAAAACCTAAAATCGTGGAGTTGTAACCCACACCAAACTCTGATATCTGTTCTACAACTAATTGTTGCAATGTGCTTTAAATTTTATTGCTTTTTTGTGTATATTTCACACACACACACAAAAAGTTGATTGTAATGATGAAAATATGTATATATATTCCTTCTAGCCTGCAGTGTTCTGGTACAGCTAGAAGGGCAAATACGAGATGATGGAATAGTAGCCCATGACAAACTCTGGGATCTGTTCTGTAACTACTTATTGAAGAGTGCTTTGAAAATTATTGCTTTTTTCTTTCTTTGCTTTTTATATATGTTATATTATACAATAAAAAGTTTTTTTTTTAAGTTGATTTGTTTCTACTTTACCACTAAATTTAATTGTGTTACTTAATAAAATTTTTATCTGGGTAACTAAAAAAAAAAGAATAACCTCAAAGGTAACCTCTTAACTGTTTGAAATCTTTCAGCCACTGAAATTTTATTTTGTCTCATTTCTCTCTTCCCCCTTTTGGTCAAGAAGGCTTTCTCAATCTCATAATGCCAGAGCCAGGCTCATCCCCGGGAATCTTAGCCCACATTGCCAGGGAGATTTACACCCTGGGAGTCATGTCTCATGTAGGAGGGAGGGCAGGGAGTTTGCCTGTGGAGCTGGCTTAGAGAGAGAGGCCACATCTGAGCAACAAGAGAGGTGCTCTAGGGGTGCCTCTCACTGTTCTTTTAAACAGGCATTCTTGATCCCATGATGCCAGCGCCAGACTCATCCCTGAGAGTTTTGCCCCATGTTGCCAGGGAGATTTACATCCCTGAAAGTCGTGTCCCATGTAAGGGGGAGGGTAGTGAGTTTACTTACTTTTATTTTTCCTAATGCCGATTGTGTGTTCTTTTTTCTGTCCCGTATTTCTGTTTCCCACTCTTCACTCTGCAGTGGCAGTGATAGCATGGATTATGACGACTCGAGTTCTTCCTACTCGTCCCTTGGTGACTTTGTCAGTGAGATGATGAAATGTGACATCAATGGCGATACCCCCAGTAAGTACTTGGGGAAATGAGTGCTCTGGGAAGGGTCTGGGGTTCTGGGGCGATATGGTGGAAACCCTTGGGTTTTGGCAGATGTGGACCCTCTGACGCATGCGGCACTGGGGGACGCCAGTGAGGTGGGAATTGAGGAGCTGCAGAAGCAGAAGGAAGCAGAGGGGCCTGGCCCAGACAGCGAGAACCCCCAGGAGGACCCCCCACTGCGCTCCAGCTCCACCGCCAGCAGTAGCCTCAGCAGCGTCACCTGTGGAGCCGGCTCTGTACGTAAGGACTTGGAGGGGTGCAGGAATGAGAGCTGCTTGGGACGTGGGCCTCATCCCCGTTCGGAAAGCCGTGTCATAGCCATTAATATGCCTCTTTCCTCTCAACCTTCCTGTCTTCCTTTCCTTAGGCCTTACAGCTTAGGGCCTATCAGAAACAGTTTTGATAGAAGAAGCAGGCCATCGGGCTTTGTCCAGGGTATGGCCAAGACCTCCCTTATATAGTTTGTGACAGTGGAGGATAAGGGCATTGCAGAGATGTTTTCCCATGCCTCCCCCCCCCCTTTTTTATTAGAGAAATTGTGGGTTTGCAGAAAAATCATGTGTAAAATACAGTTGGTTCCCATATACGAACTATTATTAACAGCATGCATTAGTGTGGTACATTTGTTACAATTGATGAGAGTACTTTTTTATGATTTGTTCTATTAACTGTAGCCTGTGGTTATTGTAGGATTCACAGTATTGTGCAGTTCCATGGACTTTTTTCTTTCTTTCTTTTTTTTTTTTTCCATGGACAGGCATCAGGAATGGAACCCAGGTCTCTGGCATGGCAGGCAAGAACTCTGCCTGCTGAGCCACTGTGGCCTGCCCCCATGGACTTTTTTAAATAGTTTTTTATTCTTGTAACAAATATACAACCTAAAATTTCCTCTTTTAAGCACATTCAAATGTTTAATTCAGTACTGTTAATTACATTCACAATATTGTGCTACCACCACCACCATCCATTACCAAACTTTTCCATTCTCTCAAATAGAAAGTGCACATTTTAAATCTTAACTCTCTAGTCCCCACCCGCACCCTGTCCCTTGGATTCGATGGCAGAGGCCTGAACTCCTGGGGCAGCCACCTGAGGATGAGCAGTTACTTATCATTCTGATGAAGGTGGGAATGGAGCATTCAGCTTGGGTCATCATGTAGAGAATCTGGTGCCTTCGTGGTTTGTCCTTGAGGTGCATTTCTCGGGGATATAGCAAAGGATGTTGTCTTCAGACAGTCTTTTGCTTGATATATAATTCTTGGTTGGCAATTATTTCTTTCAGCACTTGAGATACTTCAACCCAGTGCCCTCTTACTTCCATGGTTTCTGATGAGAAATCGACAAAATCTCATTGGGACTCCTTTGTACATGATACATTGCTTTTTTCTTTTTTTTCTCCTGATTTTAATATTTTTATTTAAAAAACTTAACATACAAACATACAAACATTTTATCCAGGGTGTACAATCAGTGGCTCACAGTATCATCACATAGTTGTGTATTCATCACCATGGTCATTTTTTTGAACATTTGCATCTCTCCAGCAAAAGAAAGAAAAAAGAAAAACTCATACATACCTACCCCTTACACCTCTCTCTCATTGATCACTAGTATTTCAATCTACTCAATTTATTTCAACCTTTGTTCCTCCCCTTATTATTTGTTTATTTTGCATCCATATTTTTTACTCATCTGTCCATACCCTGGATAAAAGGAGCATCAGACACAAGGTTTTCACAATCACGCAGTCACATTGTAAACGCTATATCATTATACAATCATCTTTAAGAAACAAGGCTACTGGAACACAGCTCTACAGTTTCAGGTTCTTCCCTCCAGCCTCTCCATTACACCATAAACTAAAAAGGGGACATCTGTATAATGCATAAGTATAACCTCCAGGATAACCTCTTGACTCTGTCTCTGTTTGGAATCTCTCAGCCACTGACACTATATTTTGTCTCATTTTTCTCTTCCTCCTTTTGGTTGAGAAGGTTTTCTCAATCCATTATTACCAGGACTTGGCTCATCCTGGGATTTCTGTCCCACATTGCCAGGGAGATTTATACCCCTGGGAGTCAGTAAGTTCACTTGCCATGTTGACTTGAAGAGAGAGGCCACACCTGAGCATTGAAAGAGGTTCTCTAGGGATGACTTAGGCCTAATTTAAGTGCCTGTCCTTTGCAGGGATAAGTCTCATAGGGGCAAATCCCAAGATTGAGGGTTTGGCCTGTTGACTTGGTCGCCCCCACTCCTTGCAAGAATATCAGAAATTCTCCAAATGGGGAAGTTGAATATTTCCCCTTTTCTCCCCATTTCCCCAAGGGGACTTTGCAAATACTTCTTTATTCACTGCGCAAATCACTCTGGGATTTATCGGGGCATCACCCTAACCTGGACAAACCGACAAAATCTAATGCCCTATTCAAGATTCCATGTACTTACGGTGTTCAATTAAACTGACCATACAAGTTAAATTAGGAAATGCACTAGTCATTTGGTTTATGCACCAAATAAGCATCTCTCCCTTTATTCTCACACAGAAGTTGAAGTTTTAAAATGTGAACCATGGGGCGGGCCTCAATGGCTCAGTAGGCAGAGTTCTCATCTGCCCTGCCAGAGACTGGGGTTCGATTCCCGGTGCCTGCCCATGCATTAAAAAAAAAAAGTCACCCATACCATCCTTTACCCAGTCTTCTGATTCACCTTAGTCCTATCCAGATCAGCTTCATTCATATCTCTACTCGATGTCTAATCACTTCTTCAACTTTTTTAACAGTACCTATGTGGGGTGCTGCTGGCCTTCATAGGTTCAGAGCTCTAACTCTGAGTCTCAGGTGTCACATAAATACCCAAAGTTTCTGGGAAATACCATGTTATATACAAACAGCTCAGTATCTGAGAACTTAGAATTAACACTTACATCTGAATATATGTGACTGCTGTAAGAGTTTATGATATGCCCCAACCTGATATCCCATGTGCTCGACTTTAGTTCACTGAATTTTTTTTTAAACATTTTTTATTAATTAAAAAAATTAACAAAAAAACATTAAGATATCATTCCATTCTACATATACAATCAGTAATTCTTAATATTATCACATAGTTGCATATTCATCATTTCTTAGAACATTTGCATCAATTTAGAAAAAGAAATTAAAAAACAGAAAAAGAAATAAAACGATAATAGAGAAAAAAAGATTATACATACCATACCCCTTACCCCTTGCTTTCATTTACCACTAGCATTTCAAGCTGAATTTATTTTAACATTTGTTCCCCCTATTATTTATTTTTATTCCATATGTTCTACTCTTCTGTTGATATAGTAGCTAAAAGGAGCATCAGACACAAGGTTTTC
>PVIY010050366.1:0-16242 GCA_004026745.1 Myrmecophaga tridactyla
GATTTTATGTACACTGATTCTGTATTCTCATTGTTGAGGTTTAGTTCATACTAGAATACATGGTAGGAATAAATACTTTATCATTTGTTCTTTAAATAGGAAAACTTAGAATATCACTGCATAAAGGGCTGCATAATCTTCTATTAATAAGCAAAATAATAGTTGTAGGTAACTACAAGTCCTATAATACGGGCTTAAATAAGAAACTATTATTGATTTTAAATTTATTTGAGGAATTATGTTGCACAGTATATTTGTTTATATTATTTTAATTGAAAATTTGTTACCACTTTAAAATTTTTCCTCAAATTTCTCTATTATCCAAGACAAGCTTTTTAAAAATGAGAACCAGTTCATTTTCATTGGATTTGTAAGCAATACTAACCTTCTTAATTTGGAAAATTTCTCGTTACATCAACTGATTATTTATAAACCCATTCTAAGGGCAAGTAATGGTCACTGATGAATAAACATATATATTTATTTTAGGTTAATTTTAGACTTTTATTTCAGAAGCTGATTTTAATTTTTTTCCAAATACTGGGTTGAATAAAATGAGTCACTATAGTTAAATTTTTGCCATTTGTTGAATGTCCGCTGTATAGTAGACAATTTGCTAGCCCCTTTACATTATATATATATATATATTTGCAATTGTAGGCCTTAAGTGGTATTGTGTTTAATTTTTCACGAGGAGAGTGCAATTTAGGCAGTTCACCCAAGATCTAAATTGTAATAGACTGTAGAGAAAGAATTTGAAGTCTGTCTAACTCCATTATTTTTTACAATACTCTAAGTGATGTAGCTTTGTCATGTCTGCAAATTGTTTAACTACAAATTGTTTGTCTTCTAAAGTGAAACTACAAATTAAGTACAACATTGAATGTGAGAGCAACAGAAATTACACTGATCTGGAATTAAGCTTTTCCTCTCTTATGCCACTGTATTACTAATGCCACAAGTATTAGAGAATGCAAAACAATCAATGGGTGAACTTAGACTTTGAATATAGAAAAATCAGGATAAATTATTTAAAAAGAGGAGCAGAAAATATAGATATATGTCTGCTTTTTGCAACCCACTCTGGTATTTTAATAGTTTTAAATACTTGTTTTAAGTTACAGAGCCTAAATATTCAATAGGAGAGTAGTAGATAAAAATTATACATCCATATTGAACGCAATGCTTTAGCTCTAGTGATAATCAGCAGGGTTTTAGTTAAATAAGAACTGCCAGTACTTTTGAAAAGCAAGAGGAATGATTTTTAAATCCCCCTGCATGTTTAAACATTGACTATGTATCATAGTATTGCCTAAAATGTTTCAATAGTATTTTGGCATAATTTTGAGTGGTAAATATGAATAATTTCAAAATTTTCAAAAAGATCATCAATTAAGTTAATAGTTCTGGTTCCAGAACTTAATGATTGGGAATTTGTCATTGTTCAGGGTATGTAACCTGAAGTGAAAGTTTGCTTTTTGATAGAAAGCTACAGTTAACAGTCCAAGAAACAAATAATGTGTTCAGCAAAAACACAGCCTGTTAGTCTGCCATATACATATCTATACAGAAACACTCTATTGTATCACCATCTATAGAAAATGTATACATTAACATGTTCATTTAAAGATCTTTGTTTAGAATAACGATATCTTCACATTCGCTTTGTTTTCATTTTGAAATCAAAATACTGATCGTTATTTTTTCTTATGTACTCTTATACATGAATTCATAAATAACATTGAAAACATTTGCATCAGAAATAACACAGTGCATTTTACCATTCATCAACTGTAACTGAACCCTACCAAGAAAGAATGCTATTTTTCCACCTAGACGTTGGATATTAAGTAACTTTGCTTACTCTACAACAAAAAGTTTTAAGACAAGCTGCTAGAAAATAACATAAACATAGAATAGCTTTAAAATTTCTAAATTATTCAATCATAAATTCTCAATTTTATCAATAATCTACAGCAATCATTTTTAGAGAGTGACCAACAGAATATCCATATAGGCCCCAATTCTTCCTTATTTAATCCAAATTGGTCAAAATGGTGATACATCTACAGTTGAGTTCATATTTATTTGATTTGCTTTCCTTTAATGTAGGGTTATTACCTGAAATTATTAATCCATACTTTTAAAGAAATGATTAAATTAACATTGTTTATTATGCATGAGAGAGGAAAAGATTCCCAATAATAGTTTGTGTTTTACTTTATTTTCACAAGCAATAGAAGCCAGATTGAACTCCTTTGACATCTTGCTATACATCTTGGGTTTGGGAAGACACTGAATTTCACAGAGTCTCTTTAGTAAATGTGGTTCAGAAAAGGTGAAAATGTGCGTCAGAAAATGTGTCTACTAAACTTGTGGCATTTAACACATTGTATTTCAATTTATCTATTTTTTTTATCTCCCATTAGACTGTAAAATGTCTCAAAGACAGTGTCCATGAAGTATTCACCTTTTTATAGAATTAAATAGGTTTTTGTTAAATATGTAAATATATATAGATATTTCATCTTTTGAGTTGATTTTATTTTGGGATAACAGTCCATGATCCACCATCACTTGCACTTTCTCCTACTCTGTCTTGCCTTTTCTCAGTATTGTTGCAATAGCCTCTTTATTATTCCACTAAATCCTGGTGATCTCCCAGGTTTTTGTATCCTCAATGCTCTCTATATATGATGACTCCTAAAACTAACACATTCTCTAATTGAGTTTTCATAGACATTTTATTGATTTAATCAATCATTCCTTCATTCAAAAATAGTTATTGAGCACCTACCCCAACACCATGGCTGTCATCCCTCAAAATTGACATGGCCCAAACAAAATAAAGCCTTTTTACTCAAGTCTACTGAAACAATTTTTAAAAAAGTTTTCCCCATTGCACTAAATGAAAACACCATTCATTATTTGAACACACACATTTTTAGAATATACTCAGGCTTGAATCTGTTTATTTGCAATAGTTCCCATGGTTTCCGGGCTACAATTCTGGTTTAAGTTAAGATCACTTCTCCTCAGGAGAATGTCCAATTCTAGCCTCCAAACCAATATACCTACCTCTACTCTTAAACTCTTGTTCTCCTGCAGTCCTCTTTCAAAGAACAACCATAGTAATGTTTTTTAAAGCATAAAAATAGTCAATTCCATCAAAAAATTAAAAATTAAAGATCAACTAAAATAATCCCAAATTCCTCAGGATGATTTACAATTCAAGCATCACAAAACTGGGCTTCTGAATCTTATCTGGATGTGTATGTCTCTGCTTTATACTTGGCATATCATGCTCTAGACATAATGCCTTTCTTTCTGCTTCTCAAAAATACAAAGTACTTTCCTCTCCCAGGGCATTTTCAGTTTTAATTTGTTCTCTTTTTTTATCGGGGGTGGTGGTGGTGGTGATGCTTTTTGTTCATCTGTTTTAGATTGCAAACTCTTTCTTCCCATGTCTACATTCTTCACACTTTCTCTTCATATAAGTGTTATCTCAAATGTCATCTCTTCAGGGTGGGCTTCTCTGATGATTGTAGAGGGATTTACCGAGTCACTTTTACCTTATGCATTATCATACTACATTCCCTTTTTTGCTCTTTTTACTATATGGAAGTGTCCTATTTATTTGTTTCTGGTTTACTTATATTAAATTAAAGATGTCAGCATACTGGGTTATGGCAAATTTAGGGCACCAGATATTCACCACCTTCTTAAGTCTCCAGTGTCACAAAGCCAAGCAGGAAAGCATATCTTCTCTCACCTCTCACCCACTATCCTGGCCCTCTTTAGTGGAATGGCCATTTTGCAATGACCTCAAAATTCAAACACAGAAGGTACAGATATATCAGTCTGTCATCCTGGGATAGTGGTGGGTTCCATAATATAGACATAATGGTGGATGTAGTTGAGAGTGTTAACAACCAAAGGCCCTCTGAGAGCCTACAGGTGTGGACAACAGCAGGAATAAATGCCAATATGCAAGGGCTTAGAAAAATGGGTTATTCTGGTGAAAAATGGAAGGAGAAAGAGGTAGCATCCTAAATTGACTGAATTACTTAAAGAAAAGCAGGGAAAAAACGCAGAAAGGACTGAGAAATATTTGAATTTGTAACATATAAGTGCCCAATGTAGGAACAAGTTCAGGGTTCCAGAACTAGTTTTAAATCTTTCATAGGTAAATAGATATTCAAGTTTTTAGCACAGTAAAATAATAAAATAGATGCTGCTATAACTAAGAACACATGTAGATGTAAAAGCAATAGAGACTATTGGACATTAATTAACCTATGTGATTTTGAAGCAAATTAATCACACCAAGAGTAACTTCTGATAGAATATGATTGAACATATTCTTTTTAAAAGCACAGAGTATATAAACAATTGGCTTGGATTTTATATCCTAATAAAATCTATCCTAACCTCTAGATATACTTATATATCATGGTATGCCATTATACACTAAAGAGGAATTACTGTTATATTAAACTATGAATGAAAAAGTTTACAGTGACAAGCAATATGGTGATATCGTTCGTGCTAAATACTTTTTTTGCTTTGCTTTTTGAATTTGATTCACATGAGAAGCTTATTTTAATATGCAATTGGCAATAGAAAAATGTGTGGGAAACAGATCTGAAAGCATAAAGTTAAATGCTAGGCTGTATTAATACTATAGTGGTAAAAAATAATATATATGCCTATGTGTATAGAAAGAATAGAGGGAAAGTTTGAATAAAATTAACAGGTACACTAATGAAGAATATAATATATATATATATATATATAGTTTTTTTTTTGGGGGGGTGCATGTTCCAGATATTGAACCCGGGTCTCCCGCATGAAAGGGGAGCATTCTACCACTGAACCACCCATGCACCCCAAAAAACTAAAAATATTTTGATGGAAAAAGGACTTATTTTTTTGTTTGTCTTTGGTTGATCAGTTTAAATTTTTCTTTTCTTTTTTTCTTTCAAAGGACATTTCAGACGACCAAAAGTTTTAGAATGAGAAACGAGCAAGTCGATGTTTGTCTTACAAAGTGAAGTTCAAGGCAGATCTAGAGGAGGAGTTAACCGTGGACATCTCAATATGAACCTTGCCATTAACTGAAATGAATAGTCCAGAACCTTTATCACACTCATAATTCACTTTCATATGGGATATATTTAGTTGTCTCTCCTAGAAAAACGATATTGCACCCTACAAGATTAATATAGCTTGAGCCCTGGTGACCATCATGTTGCCACAGGTTTATGGTTTTTCTACAGTATTTTGATTGATGATACCCTTCCTTTTAATAGAGGTTCATTATTTGTACATTAAGGTCGTAACTTACTCCATCATATGGGGATTTCTATTAATCAGGGAGTCTGTATAAGTCTGTCTGACATTACTGTCCTTTTTGACAGTAGAGCAATTTGTTAAATGTGCAGGCCCTCGCGGGCTGGAGACTCACTTCAGCAGCTGGGGAAACATTTTCATTCTGATGCAAAATGACTCTTATGTGTCATTTCATATGCTACTACATGCAAGTGATTTACTCTTCAGTTTAACTAACTCAATGCTATCTATTTATTTTTGTTTCATAAGGCTTTGCTTTTAAAAAAATCTTATGCATATAAAACTATGCACCATCCTAGTATTGCTATATCACTTGGTAAGGTAGTGGGAAGCAAAAACAGAAGACTTGTCCAGGTCTTGACTAAGTCTCTTTCCCATGGCCTTTACTTTATATGAGAGAGAAAAATGTTTAAGGTATTCAATATTTATGAGCTTTTCAACTTCTGAAATACCACATACACATAATCCGTTTCAGATTTAGTGAAACTACCTTTCTACATAACCTTATATTATCTCCACATTTCAAAAAGAGTAACTTATTTGTTAATTAATAATTGATTATAATTAGATAAATATATGATTATTATATAGATAATAGTGAATTTTTGGTGAAGTTATAGTACTGAGAAAACTCTATTTAGTGATTTAGATTTAAGGAGATTGTACTTGAAATTTGAATTTACATTATAAATTCAGGGAAGGAAATACTTCATGCCAACATATGAAGGGGAAAATAATAATTGATAAGATGTCTTGATTCAAGATATGTATTAACATTGCATGATTACTATGCAAACAATCTAATAATGTAACAATATCTAAGGATGTAGAATTTTCTGGAAGCTGGACTGGCGATTCAGATTAATGTTGGAGCATTAAGAGTAACCACAGCAATATGAAATTTGCAAATTGACTTTTCTTGTGCCTTATTAAATTCACGTATTTTAATAATAAAATAAGTTTTTACTGCTTCAAAAATGAGCACAGATATGCTACACAGATATGCTTTCCCCTATTTCTCATTCAATCCCACAGGTCAGATGTTATAATTCCAATTTTTAAGGTAAGAAAATGAGGCTCTGTATGAATTTTCAGTGTTGCTGTAATAAATTATCACTAATGAATTGGATTAGAACAATGTAAGTTTTAAATATCACATTTCTAGAGGTGAGAAGTATGAAATTAAGGTGTCTTCAGGGTCAGGAGTCCTCTTAAATAGAAGATTTTGCCACTCCCCTAGCTTCCAGTGGTGTGCTGGCAATCCATGGTATTCCTTGGTTTGTGGCAGCATAACTCAATCTCGGCTTCCCTAAAATTGTTTGCTCCATGTGTGCCCAAGTTTCTTCTCGTTATGAGGACACCACTCATATTGGGTTAGGCTTCATCTTAACTAATTACTTATTCAAAGATCCTAAAATAGTGTTACATTCACAAGTCTCGGGAATAGGACCTTAGCACAACTTTTTTAGGGAAACAATTCAGTCCATAACAAGTTCAGCAGGTTGAATTGACTTGTTCCAATATCATGGATCAAGAGTTTGACATGGAATAGAAAGTGACAAAACAAGTAATAATATGACATTATTTTACAGCACAATATATATCAGATACTGTATCGGATTCAAATCACAATTTCAAAATGCTTGTGTCCTTCAAAAAAGACTTTTAGACACATTGAAATTACAATTAGTTCAACTTGGCTATGCACAAAGCACAGTAGTGATACAAAGTTTACAGAATTTAATTTTACAATAGAGATGTAAATGAGAAGGACCAAATCAGTTTTGAAACATGGTTTTGAATAAGAACATTGAGAATAGTAAACCCTCTTGATTCCAAGGTTTAATTTAACTTTAAACTTTACATTTATGCTTTGTATAAACTGTAAAAAGCTGATAAAAAAAATGAAGGATAGATAACATAGATTGAACATGGAAAAGAATTGAGTAAACAGTTAAAAAAAAAGGACATTTTTCTCTAAATTATTTTATAGTCTCTGGAAAGAAAATTTATAGTGAAGAATTTAGCATTTTGAAAATTTCCTGGCTGTTTTCATTTCATGTTTTATATATCATATATTTGTGCTTAATAAAATGTGATCATTAAATATAATTTAAAATCATTAAAAATCTTACCTTTTTTCAAGTAGATTCTCCATTATAGAAAAATAATATGTGGATTTTTTTTAGTGCATTAGTATCTCTACTAATTTGAGGATATATTTTATGTAAACAAACCTTTGTTCAAATTTTCATTATTTTAGAATAAATAACAAAGGTAAATATAGGCCATTAATACTCAAAACAAGTCTCTCTCTGTGGCAGTTACTTGCAGATGATGCTAAACTATGAATTTTAATATTTGGAAAACCTGATACAAATTTTACACTGTGAAATGTATATTTACAATTCTTAGTATTGCCAGAGTTGGTAACCAAGGGGCCATAAATAAAAATGGACAACATACACAGATACACACACATCCTTCTGGGACAAACAAAACTGCTTTCTGCGATACTTTCTCATCCTCTGAAATTCAATCTCACTAATAAGCAATGGCACTGAATTGCCAAAGACTAGTAGCTATTTTAGATATTCCCAGTGGTTTTGCAATTGCAAAAATTGCAATTCAACACACCTTTGAGGAAAGTTTTGGACAAACAAAAAATCCATTGTTTCATGGAATAATGTGGTTCTTAATGCCTTTTTGTTAGATCCTATTTCCTCATCATTCTAGAGCAACTTTTTAGCTTATGCAAGACATTTGTTTTAAATTTTATGCTGATGAATCACTAAGTTTTAACGCCAACCAACACCTCTTCTTTGAGTTCTGATGTCAATTTAACCACCATTTACTGAAGGAATCTCTCTTGAAGTTACACTGACTGGATTCAAATCTTTTCATTATACTCTCTAAGAACTGTGTGCTTCTCCTCCATAGATGTTATTACACTTGAAACTATGTTTGTTTTTTATGACCATTTGATTTATGGTCTCCACAACAATACTCCAAGTCAGGTGAGGACAAAGATATTGTTTTTATTTGCTTTTTTAGTCCACTAAGTTTATCTTTCTCCCCTATCATAGTTTTCTGACATGATAAGTAATTAGCAATTTTTCTAATATGAATGAATTTAGGCTTTCTAATCATAAAATCATGTTTGACGTAGGAAATGTTATCTCAAAAAAAGAAAAAATACCCACAAGTGTTTTGTTAAAGGCAATTAATAAAGGCCAAGTTACTGGGCTCATTTACTGTTAGAAAATTGTTCCCATTTTTCACTAACCTATAACAGCGCTCATCAAAATGTGACCTTTCATCTCCATTGAAATTAGAGTTGATTTCTCATCTTTTGAGTTTGGACTTCTTTTGGGTGTGTGCTGTGATCAAGAAATTGTCAGGAAGGTGACATCCTGCTAATTTTTAGCATTTTTGCTTCTTGGTGCTTCCCCTCATACCATTGGAACCCGCTAACTAGCCTGTAACTAAGACAGTCTAGCCTGCTGCAGAATAAGTGTTCATGTGACACAGAGATGAGTCTACCTAGCAAAGCTATCATAGACCTTTCAGTCTTTAGTCCATCTGACTACTGCCCACTGACCCACAAGCAGACCCAGACAACTTCATCTCTGCACACCCCAGATCAGCACAATTGCCTAGTCCACTCTAGGCTTGTTATGATGAATAAAGAATGGTTGTTTTAAGCCACTATGTTTAGGACAGTTAAACAACAAATAATACTAAAAATTAAAAATTATAAGGAGATATATTTTGAATAAACATCAGTAAATCTGAAGATATTTAGTTCACATAATCTACTTTCAAAGCAGTATCTCATTTGAATGAACAAGAGTTCAAACGCAAAAAATAATAATCAAGGGAAAGAAAGCTTTTTAATATAACTTCTAATGAGGTATATTTTTCTAGAGTAATCTAAAAGGGAAGACTGTAGATTGTTAATATTCAGTAGAACATTTTAAATTCGTGGAAACTGGTAAAAAAAAAAAAAACTTCTTTTCCCCTTACCCCACGGTTTGCTTCACATATGTATATTCCCCTTTTCCTAAAGCCTAACAAAACTGCCCAAATTCTTTGCCAGACCAAAAAATACATATTTTCCTGCCAATAAGGTAGCCTTGAATAATAAATAACTCCATGTCTTTGGCTTTATGTTCTTAAGAAATCTCTACAAAAGTAGTACCATGTCTTTTGAAATAATTATGTAAAAATTTCTCCCTTTTATAAAAAGACAAGGAAATAGGGGTTATTTAATTAAATAGAGTTATTTAATCTATAGATTACTGATGAATTTCAGTCTTGCTACTGATATAAGATTGTTTTACATTAAAAAACAAACTACAAAATTCTAGCAAAACAATAGAAATGTTCTCATTCTCCTTTGCAAGCATCATTTCCTAGGACTTTTAAAAACATGAGTATATTTTTAACAGTTTTAGTCAACATATATTTCTAGTTTAATTATAACCAGACACAGCTATGGAATATCTCTGAATGAACTCAACTAACAAAGGGATGTTGCCTTTCCAGTAGCAAAATAGTTTAACCCAATATACACTTGTTGATGAGCACAAAGATCTTGGCAGAATGATCATCAAAGCCCAGGCCAAAAATATCAGCTTCAATTCATCACACAACTAAAGAATACAACCTACTTAACTTCACAGGTCATCTTGCTTCATAGACACCAAGATGCAATCAAGTTCCAAAAAAATATTCATTCAATTTTATGAACTATTGTGCATATAAACATTTCATGAATTTTAGGTGTAGACTTTTATGTTCAAAAGCATGTTGGGTTGAGTGAATTATGTACCCCAGAAAAGCCATGTTTTAATCCTGATTAAATCTTGTGGGGGCAGCCATTTCTTTTAAACCAGATTCAATATCTCCATGGAGATGTGATACACTAACTGTGTGTATGGCCTTTGATTAGACGGAGATATGACCCCACCCATTTCAGGTGGGTCTCGATTAATTTACTGGAGTCCTGTAAATGAGGAAACATTTTAGAGAGAAGCAAAAATAACAGAAACCTCAGAGCTGACAGAGAGAGAGCGGACAGAGAGAGCCAACAGAAACTTCAGAGTAGAGCTGACAAAGATGCCGAGAACAGAGACACAAATATTTGGAGATGCTCGGAGCCTAGTGGAGGTCACCAAGAGATGTTAAGCAAGCCAGAACTTGGAGAGAGCCTAGGAAAGCCAAGAGATGAAAGCCAACCCTGGAGAAGCAAAGTGAGGAACCCCACAGAAAGAGGCTGAAAGCAATGGAGACCAGAAACAAGGGACCAGCATATGTCAGCCTCAGGCTCTTCAACTGACAAAGGTGTTCCTGACACATGGACCTTTCTTGAATTAAAGTATCTTTACCTGAATGTCTCTGTTTTAACATTTCCATAAGTTTTGAACTGTAAACTTGTACTTATAAATTTCCCTTTTTAAAAGCAGTTCCAGTTATGGTGTATCGCATTCCAGCAACTTTCAAACTAACTCACATATCTTTCTGCAAAGTATTTGGATAAATGGTGCTTTAAAAAAGGAAGAGATCATTTACAAAAGGAAGAGAGGAAAGGACCAATATCAGAGCCATATATCATGAGTTATATTATCATTTGAAAAATCACAGATCTGAAGATATGGGAAATATATTTTATATTATTATTATATTAAAAATACCCTGCCAGCAATTTAGACTAATGTCCTTTAACAATTTCAATGTGATACATTTTCATTGTTTCAAAAGCAAAGGAAAATAAAAAAATATCTGAGTATTTATGATCATTCTGCTCCAAAATTTCATTAATATCAGTTCTTATATCTTTCTGAAGAATTTAATACAAGGTCAGCATTTTTTACATAATATACAACACACACATATAGCATTGGGAGGAACAATTAAGAAGAGCAACAGTTTGCATATTTGTGCTAAGTGAAATAATACATTTTTTAGATGTACAAAGATTTGCAATTGCAATTTTATGATGATGAAATTTTGATTCTTGTTCAAAAATTCAAGCCTCTTGTTTGATTGGTCTTAACAAAATTGTAAACTCTGACAAAATAAGCTCTGATAATATAACTATTAATGATAATACAAACAATAACTATTTTGGCTTAATATATGCTAGTTGCCTTAGTTTTCCTGAACTAATATCACAAATACCACACAATGGGTTGGCTTACACTACAAGCATTATTTGGCTCAAAATTTCAGAAGCCAGAAATCCAACATCAAGATATCAGCAAGTCTTACATTCTCCCCAAAGACTGTAGCATTCTGGTGCTGGCTGCTGGTAATCTTTGGGGCAACTTGGCATTCCAATCACATGGCAATGTCCTCTCCTTTCCTCTGTTCTTCTGGTTTTCCCCTAACTTCCAGCTTCTGGCTCTTTATAAAGGCTTCAATAAACTAGATTAAGACCTAAACATATTGGGCTACACCTTAACTACAAATAATATCTTCAAGAGATTTTATTTAAAACAAGTTTGTACTCACAGGAATGCAGATGGCGATTAAGAGCATGTCTAATTGAGGTGCATAATTCAATCTACCACATCAGGTAGCATATGAATTCCCTCACTGAGTTTAAATCTTTTAATTGCCCCAACAATATTAAGAGGGAGGTGCTTAATTATTCCCATTTTACATGAGGAAATTTAAGCAGAGGTAGGAGACAAGAAACAAATGCACACATTGTTAATAACTTTATTAACAATTCAATGTTAATTATTATTATTAAAAATTACTAATAACTGTCATTTCAGGCTTAGAATTTTTTTCCTCCTTTAATAATTCTAACCTTGTTTGTCCTATATTTATCAACTGTAAAGTAGAAAGTAAAAAAAAACAATCTACCATGTAGGTTTACTGTATGTATTAATACATAATACTGTATGTATTAAATGAAATGACTGATTTTAACAGTCAATAAAAGAAAGTTTCTTGTTAATATCAGTGTTATGACATATATATTTTTTGATGGATTGGTTCCTTTCTGATAATGGAATATTTTAAAATTAAATTTCCTATGTCTTTTTGTCGGAAGCTCAAAGGAAAAATATGTTTCAATTTTAGTTTTTTGTTGTTGTTGTTAACCTAGGGTTTCTTGTATAAATATCTGCAACCATCACTGCCATCTCATTCTTGTTACTTATCATTTGTTCGCATTTTTATGATTTACTGGTCTCATTAATCCCATGTCTCATCACAGGGCAGCCTCCTACTGTACAAGTAAATAAGCCAATGTATCAGTAGCTTTTCTTTTGACTGCTAACATAAATGACCCAACTATAATGGGTTAAAAAAATTAAAAATAGGAGTTTGTTCTCTCTTTCTCAATTAAATGAAGTTTAGAGGTAGGTTTCCCCGAGTTAGCATAGCCATGCTGTCATACCAGCAGGGACACAGGCTCCTTCGTTCTGCCTGTTCCATCATTGATGGTGTGTGCCTTCTCTCCCGAAGGTTAAATAGTGGATACTGGAGCTGCTGACGTCTATCCTGAAGGGCAAGTTGTTGTGACTGCAACACAGAGAAGCAGAAGATCAAGGGACAAAGGAGCATTTCCTATTATTTGAATCAGTCCCTTTCCAGAGAGTTCTTGGAAATCACCTCAACATTTATTTCTATTTTTCCTCTTTTCCAATTGTCATCTGTAACAGAAAAGAAGATTATATAATAAAATACTTTTGCCAAATACATTGACACCTCATATAAAATCAGGATTTTTACTCTGAGAAAAATAAATAAATAGAAAAGCAAAACTCAATAATGGTTAGGCTACTGGGTTCTCTGTCAAAACATAAAAGATTATTGCATAGAAGCAAGCCTTGTGAAATACTCACTGCTTTTCCATAAAAAGACTCACGAAACTGTTGTGTTCAGGAAAATTCCATAAAACATGCAAAAGGGGTGCCTCTAACTTCTATGTTTGCTTTAACTTATCCTTTTGGAGAATTTAGCAGTCTGTGCCACGCAAAAACAGAGGATATAGCATTGTGTATACATGCACCTGTGAGCAAAGTTGGGCATGTGAGAAGTGACATTACTTTGAGATTAGGTAATCAGTTAGAAATTTCATGCTGCGTGCCCTGGAGGCATGACTTAAATTTTACTCTATGATTTCTAATTTATTCAGTTTTATAGGACCTATGCATTTTGAATAGACTCCTATTACAGAAGGTATTCAGATGGCTCAGCTATTCTATGTTATTTAGTCCATACATTCTGATTAGCTGCTTCTCATATTGATATTCTACATGAGGTTGTGATGGGAGAGACTGCTCTAGCACTTTTAGAGTTCATTTCATTTCATTTTATTTTAAGTTGCTTTCTCAATCAATGACTTGTTCTTTGTAAAAGATTTGGAATCAGAAATAAGAAGCATCCCTACTGAGAATAGTTGTCTTTTTTATTTATATAATTTTTGGCTAAACTTGTTTCTTCTGGAGTATACTGACACAACTTTATGAATAAATCATAACCATTACACTTCTTGGAAATATATTTATTCATTGATGTATCAATGCAGAAATGAACTTACCTTGTTACAGTAAAAGTGACAATTACAACTGCTGTATTATTTAAGAGCTCTTATAGTTGTTACTGGAAGAATGAAATTATTGAAATTGTTATCTACTTCCTGGGTTCCTAGATATAGAAAAAGTATGTGAATGACATAGCTAGGTATCATCTCTATCTACTGCTCATTCATTCACTCATTAATCTATTTAATGAACCCAGTATGCTAGGCAACCTGTTATACTCTAGGATATAATAGTAAAGGAGAGAGACAGATTCTTGCTGTGAGGACTTATATTCTAGCCATGGGGGGATTAAAATACAAGTAAGCAAATTTTTAGATGCAATCATTTGGATTAATGGTAAATGCCATGATCAAATAATATAAAATTAACAGAGAATTATGTAGATTAGGTGGTTAGCAAAGGCCTCATAAGAAATTAGCATTCAGATGATACCTGATTAGAAAGGAAAAGCTACATGTCAAAGTCAGTAGGAGGAGTGCCTCAGGCTCTAAAGCTGGAAGGTAGATGACAGGTTCAGTGAGCATAAATGAGGCCAGGGTTAGTAGAGAATGATGAGTAAGTGAGAAAGAAGCAAAAGGTGAGGTCAAAGTGGAGAGCTTAAGATGTGCAGCTATTTATCTAAGTGGAAATGGAAATTATTGAAAAGTGTTAGCAAGGGATTGAATGAGCCTGATTCATATTTTGGTCATTTTGATTAGTAAATTCAAAACTTTAGCATGTTGAGTAGTGAAGGGAGCAGGTGAATGACTTAGCCAAGGGCTGGATTCAAGGTGGAGGTTGTGGATGCATTGTGCTGGGTTGAATTGTATTCCCCTAAAAGATATGCTGAATTTCTAACCCCTACTGCATAGAATGTGACCTTATTTGCAAATTGGGTCATTGCACATGGCATAACTGAAGATGAGGTCACACTATATGAGGATGGGCCCTCATCCAATATGACTAGTGTCCTTACAAGAAGTGGAGAAGGAATTCACAGGGAAGAAAACCATCTGCAGATGGAAGGAAGAAATTTGAGTGAGGCATCTAGAAGCCAAGGATCACTACACCAGCAGTTTGAAGAGGCAAGGAGGATTTTCCTGCACAGGTTCACAGGGAGCATGACCCTGCTGATACCATGAGATTTTGGACTTCTATTCTTCAGAACCGAAGAATAAATGTCTGTTGCTTTAACTAAGTGATGATATTGTGAATTACTGATTATATATATAGAACGGAATGATCACATGTTAAGGTTTTAGTTCATTTGTTAAATTTTATTTAATTAATAAATAAATAAATTTAAAAAAATGTCTGTTGCTTTAAGTCACCTTGTTTGTGGTATTTTGTTGCAGGAGCCCTAGAAAATTAATATGCCTCCTACCCCTAAACATTTACTGTTCTGGATATTTTATATGAAAAAAATCTTATTTTTAACTATTTAACAATTTTCTTTAACATATTTAATATGAATGAATCAAGTATTCAATAAATCTTGATGAATATCTCTAATAATAGTATGAGATAAAAGGGAAAGCTATAAAAAGAAAGGTGTATTTGCCTTATGTTTATTGACCATCCTCCAGGAAAAGAATAGCATCCAACTAAATAGTGTATTCAGAAGCTGAAGTGTGCAATGAGGGTGATGAGGGGAGGCATATGAAAGGCTGAGCAGGAACAAGAGGATCACTTCAAGATGAAGCATAATTGCTGAGTGGGCAACTCAAATGGGACATATAAAATCTCCCCTTTCCCTGGGCTAGTTTTACAAGAACAGAACCATACATACTAGAGCCACTTACTGAGTGTCCATCAATCCAGTCAGCGTCCATTTAGAAATAAGAATTGAAGATTGATTTTATTCCTGGCAATGGGATAGATACTGGAGTACAGAGATGTACAGGATAAATATCCTGATCTCATGGCACTCACATGCTACTGGGGAACTAAACTATAAAGTTAACTTAAAACCATGTGTGATAAGTATATTAATAGAAGGAAATATGTTGGAATTCTCCATTGGGAGCTCGAAAGAAAAGCATGCATATTAGGTGTGTTTGATCAAGGACAACATATGAAAAGTGATTTGATAAATGAGTAGAGCATTAATAAACTAAAGATGAAAAAAAAGGCAAACCAGAGGTAACAGTATGTGCAAAGAAGACTGGCATGTCTGAAGTATACAGTAAAAATCAGTGAGTGTCAAAAATTGATGAGGAAAAGTTTAGAGAGGAATAACTCATGAATTGTTTGAAATGCCAGAGTAAGAAATCTCAACTTTAGTTCAAATATTGTGGATAAAATTGAAAGATTTTCTTCTTTAGAAAGAAGAAAGATCACCTCAAAA